>JBCEWC010007305.1:0-21619 GCA_038996855.1 Solanum aculeatissimum | reverse complement strand
AAAATAAAAAGTTGGGGGAGACAACTTTTAACTTTTAACTTATTTTAAGCAATTTTTAACTTTTTTTAAGCTAATTTGAAATTTGCCAAACACTTTTTTAAGCTAAAAAGAACTTAAAAGCTGGTTTGACAAGCTTTTAAGCTAAGTCAAACAGGTTCTTATTAAGAAAATAATTATAAGTATAGTGAGACTACCATTTTACCCCTATTAATTGATAAAAGTATTCATTAAAGTCATAATTCAAATTCTGATACATTTAATATTATCAATACTCCCTCCGTCCCATTTTAATTGAATTTGTGAGGTAATACACCTATTAAGAAAAATATTTAAACACACAATTTACACCATACTTTCCACTATTGCCCTTTGTGAAATCATAAATATGTAGTGTAATTTATCTCCCAGAAAATATAAAACTTCAACAAATGAAAGGGCAAATATGGAAAAAAATTCAAACATTCTTCTTGAACTTTGAACAATTTAAATTATTTTGAACATTGAAAAATGCCTCAAAAATTTAATTAATTTGGGACGGAGGGAGTACAATGGCAAGTGGAATTGTTTCTTGATTCAATAATATTTATATTTTTTCAAGAAATATTCCCAAGATAATCTAAAGATAAATTGATCATTGAATTAATATTTTTAAGAAATCCTATATTTTTTGAAAATATTTACTTTTTAAGTAAATTTGGGGTAAAATAAGTAAATTTTTTTTTATCCTATCTTGATTTTTCTAAAATGATAAGTAAAAATGAAAACTAAATTATGAGTAGAAATTAATTATGGGGAGAATTAATTTATGAAGGAAACATTGCACATGGAGACATTCTAGAATTAATTGGACCAACATATGTATAATGGCAACTTGACCATGACATTTATCTCATCAATGCTGGAGAAACGTGAATCATAATATATTGGTGCATTTTTAATTTATATCATTATGTCACCTACTTTTTAAAAGAAATTTTTTTGAAAAATAATTTTGTATTTTTAGGATTAGAATTATTTTACTTTAAAACTTATTTTTTGGGCTTAAGAAAAGAAATGAGAATTATACAAAGAGTCAAAAAGCATTTCAGATCAGAATTTTAATTCCACCCCCCCCCCCCCCCCCCCTTTTTCCCCTTAATTTTTATATCAAATTAAATTGTACCACCTAATTAATTGAGATCGAGAGAGTAATACATTTTTTAATACAAAGGTTTTTAAAAGTTTTGACCAAAGTAAGCCATTATTTTTATCAATTCATCAAAATAATATGTTTTAAAATTTATTTATTAAACTAGTATAAATGTATTTATCAATGATGTAATATGTTACATTTTTTTAACGGTGTTAACTTAAGAAACGTTACTGTGAGTAATGTTTTTAGCATAATACATTACTCACAGTAACATTTATAATACGTTATTCTGAGACACATTTTATACTTAAAATGTTACTCACACTCTCACAGTAACATTTCTTAAGAATTCAATCACAAATTATGCAAATTTAGTTATAAAATATTAATGACGCTAACATTTTAACTTAAAAGATTTGTTGACAGAATGACAGTTGTTTTAATTTAAAAATGTTACTGATAGTGACTTTTGACGAATCCATAAATTGACCCCTATACCGATAGTCTGTTATAATCTTTCTATATTGAGAAAAACATACAGAACATTGCAATCAGACTGATTTTTTCCAGCTACCATAGTTCTACTTTGATGAAAGCATATTATTTTTACCTTGTCTTTGGCAATCTCGACATTAATGTTGAAATGTGATATATCATTAGATTCATCTTGTTTATGTTGATTATCAGTTTTCTTCGAAGTCAAGTTCTCATTTAATAAGCTGTAATATATATTTTTTCAATCAACTTAGTCATTTTAAAGTTAAAATGCTACTGTTAAAATGTCTTTTAAGTTAAAACGTATTATAGCTAAATTTGCATGATTTGATTCTATATTTACAAGATTCAATGGCCCGCGATTGAATTTTTAAGAAACGTTACTGTGAGTAATATTTTAGGTGTAAAACGTGTTTTAGAGTAACGTATTATAACATGTTACTGTGAGTAACGTATTATGCTAAAAACGTTACTCACAGTAACGTTTCTTAAGTTAATACCGTTAAATAAAATGTAACCTAAAACATTATTGAGAAATACGTTTATACTAATTTTATAAAATTTTAAAAAAAAATATTATTTTGCTGATTGATTTAAATAATGACTTATCGATAAAAAAAATTTCTAGATTTTATTTGGTACATTGATATGTTGCGTGTGGAAATGAATTTTTCCATGGAAAGTCGATAAGAAAACAAAGTGTTACATATAAGACAGTACATATGGAAATTTCTAATGCTACGAGGGTTTGTTGATATTCCGGAGAAAACAGCAAGGGATAGGGTTAAAGGTGGATATAATAATCACTCATAATTAAAAAATCTTTGTGTGGTTGATACATAAAAGCGTCCTTTGATTTTGACCTTATTTGTTATTCCTGTTCTTCAATTTTGTGTGTATGTGCACAAGCAAATACATTTTCTATATAAAGTTAACACATAGATATATATGTCTTGCATGACATATGACACGTAGGACATCACACGAAATACATATATTTACACTCAAAATTGAAGGATATAAATATCAGTTGAAGTTAAATTAAAACGCGTAATGACATTCAAGAATACACTCATTTAATCTAAATAATGAAAGTTTTAGCATATTCTTGTTGTTGTGTGGAGTTATTCTACCAAAATTCCTCTCTTTCCAATCCTCATTAAGATGCCCTCTCATTAAATCCTTTGGCCAAAATCAAAACATAAACAATATTTGAATACTCCCAACTTTCTTAACTATAGTATAAACTATGGCAACTTAATCTACACTTTTAGCCTATCATTGTCAACTCCAATCTTTTTGCCTCTATATTCACTAACAACTCTTTTATATTACTGTTGTTCATTGTTTCAACAATATCAAGAGTTATCCAAATCAATGGTGAAATGTAATTTTTTATTCAACACTTTTCTTATGTGTTCACCATCAATGCCAACGTCTCTAGATTTTGAAAGCTTTGTCATTTGTGTTTTTCCATATATATATATATTGACAAATATTTCACCTGAAACACATACATTATTAACCTGTAATAGGCAAACCTCATGAAATTCAATTTTGGAAAGCAAATGTATTGTATACTCCCACCATTTCAATTAAATTAAAACGGTTTGATTTGACACAATTTTTTTAAAAAAATAAGAAATTTGAGCGTTAAATAATAAAAGTTTGTCACATAGTATAGAATCCACGTTTGATCATATATTTTGAAGTTGAAACTTGTTTAACATAGATAGAAGAACAAATTGCGATTTTGTGAGTAAGTCCCAATAGTTTATTTTTGATAACTTAAAAAGTTAAAGAGAAGTATAGGGAGACTTCAAAATGTATGTACAAATGAATTGATATATTACTAACTTCAAAAAGAAAGATTATAAAGTAAATACACCAGAAAAAAAGTATAGAGATATGATATACTATCAACTTCAAACAGATATATAAATGAACTGAATTGACGAAAATCACAAATTATTGTGCAAACTGTCTGCTTATTAATGTTTATCTAATCACAAATTTATCCAATAAACTTTATAATGAAAACGTATTTATAAGGCTATTTTCATAATCTTCTTTTAAGATAGTGGGGGAAATTAAATAGTCATTTAAACAAGAAAGGGTAAAACAAAAACTACACTGGTTATGACGTGGCAAGGTGCTCCAACATGGCCATCACTTTTGAATTTAGTAATTGAGAAAAGTGTCCAAATGGAAATGTAAATAAAGGATTAGGATGACACGTCATTCTCATCAAAGTAAATAGAAAGTGGCCATTTTTTTAATTTCCGTCTTTTGAAACTTCCTAAAGGCCGTTTATTGCCAATTCTCGACCTTGCCTGTCTTTGACGAGGTGGTTTATCCATTTCTATGTAAATCCAAGGACCCACGAAATAAAAAGTTTTAAGGACTTAAATGGAAATTTATTCAATTTATTATGAATTCGGATTGTCCACGCTGTCCCCTCCTTTTGCTTTTCTATTGGTGAGTCACGTTGCCTATATATAACCAGACATGCGAACAATGAATTACACTGCAAATATCTAAATAATAGGAGAAAAAAAGTTCATATTATTATGTCGCCGAATAACTGTACCCTCACCGGTTTTGAAGGCCTTTCCGGCGAAATGCCGGAGCCCGACATTCAAATCATCACCTCCGGTGGCCGTCGCATTCCGGCTCATTCTACTGTTCTGGTACGGAGTTTCTAAAATTGAAAGAGAATTCTCGATTTTCAGTTCCAAAATGTGAATAGAACGATTTTTTTTTATTGATTAAATCAGTGATTATTTTTCTTTATCAACACGTGTAGGCTTCGGCTTCATCAGTTCTGGAGAGCATACTAGTTCGGCCGCAGAAGAGGCGGAGCTCGGAGAAAACTATCCGGATTCTCGGTGTTCCGTGCGACGCCGTTTCCGTGTTTGTTCAGTTTCTCTGTTCTTTCAAGTGAGTTTCCTGATACACGCCAAATCCATTTCACGCCTTTTTTTTCTTCATATTTGCACGTTATTCTCATGAGTAGTTTCTCTCGTTCGTTTTTCAAATCCTGATTGGTTTGAATTATTCTAGATCTAAATTTACTGTAGTTGAAAGTGATTATATTAGCTGTAATGATTTTCAATTTAATTAAAAGTTTGGTGGTTGGCTCCTAAACCAATCCTTGCCTTCCATTTCTTTATCATTCTACACACGGGCCATTATTGTCTCTTAGATTAATAAATCATATATTTCTCTCCTTAATATTCGGTCAAACACTCAAGCGTTGGCGGTTTTAAGCTTTCCATTATTATAGGAGGAGACAGTTTTTTTTTTCTTAGAAAAATCTTAGTGCGTGTAATGACCAAATTATCCTTGTGATCAGGTGTACCGAAGAACAGATGAAGAAACATGGAGTTCATCTTCTAGCACTTTCTCATGTTTACTTGGTACCACAGCTAAAGCAGAGATGCACAAAGGGGTTAGCTGAGCAATTGACTATTGAAAATGCTGTTGATATGCTTCAACTAGCCAGGCTATGTGATGCACCTGATCTATATCTGAAGTGCTTGAAATTGATATCAATCAATTTCAAGAAAGTTGAGAAGACCGAGGGTTGGAAGTTCCTCCAAGATCATGACCCTCAACTTGAACTCGAAATTCTGCAGTTCATGGATGAGGCTGATTCGGTACGTTTACAATTAGGCTAGATTAAATAAAATAAATTCATCATGAAAATGTTGTCTAATGTTAAAGTTTGTCACTTGGTAGTGAAATAAAACAATAGGACTGAAAGAAGTAGTTGTACTATTATTGGCTCCCTTGTTTGTACTTTCTTTAATATTCAGTGAATGTTTACTCAATCGAATTTGGAATTTTGTTATTATAGAGGAAGAAGAGGACAAGAAGACACAGAAGGGAACAGAACTTGTATTTACAGCTAAGTGAAGCGATGGATTGTATAGAGCACATATGCACTGAAGGATGCACCAGCGTGGGGCCATGTGGTGAGGAGCCCTGCACAAAGAAGCTGCCATGTAGCAAATTCAAAACATGTCAAGGCGTCCAGCTCCTTATTCGACACTTTGCTACATGTAAGAGAAGGGTGAATGGAAGTTGTTTGCGATGCAAAAGGATGTGGCAGCTCCTTAGATTACATTCATCTATCTGTGGCCAACCTGATGAATGTAGAGTTCCCCTGTGCAGGTATAAACCATATTGATTTGCTAAGTTGATTCTTATTTTTTTGCATCTACTTGATAAGATGAACCTGTCAATTGGCTAAGAAGAAAAGGAGGCGGTCCCAACTACCAATCCTTATAGGCATTTATGTTCGACCTCGTAATGTTTTCGAATGAATTTTCAGGACTAAGATGTTAATTAAGTGATTTGTCCATATAGGAAAATCAAAGAACTTGTGGGCATGGACTTGTCTATTTCCTCTTTAATATTGATCCATTTATTATTTCTAATTGGCTAATAGAAGCCATTGGTAACGACCTTTATGTAACAGTTGTAAAGAGTTTATCAATGCCATTGTGTCGTTAGACAGGCGGTGCTTAACTCTTAGAAACGGGGCCAACCTTTTTGTGACACTCCCTTTTTTAGTTTCTTCATATTCTAAATGTCTCTATCTGATTTTACCCCTACAAAAGAATTGTGTGTATGACTGTATCAGTAAATATCTTCTGCCAGATAGTTTTAGTAACCTTACAACATATTGGAATGGATAAGGTCGAACTGTGTTGCATAAATATCAGTAGTTTTCCCTGTTCATCAGTAGGGCCAATTATTTTCTTGTTTATGTCCTTTGTGATTATTGAGCCTCTAATTATGTCCAATTCTACATTACAGACAATTCAAAGAGAAGGTGCAACGAAAGGGAGATGATGGACTGTGGAAATCACTTGTTGAAAAGATTATGTCAGCCAGAGCTTTGTCCTCTTTATCTCTGCCCAAAAGAAAGAGGGAAGAGGAACCAAAAATGAACTTACATCGTCATCAAGTGAGAAGCTTCTTGACAACAACGTGTCAGTAGCTTGGAAGTTTAGTACTACTGTATAATCTGAGAAGGAATTACAGATAGAATGTTAGTGGATGCTTAAAGGTTTTAGCAGCTTTTGTTAGTATTATATTTGTTCTACAATATTGGCTTTCCTTTGTGTGCCAGTCTTGAATTGGAGAAATCCTCATAAATGGGGTATTTCAGCAGTAGAATTGTTAGGAATGAATTTTGTACATGTAGTGGATGGCTGTCACATTTTGCTCGATGATCTAGTAAACTTGTGAGGTAATTTATTGTTATTGGCTTCAATATGTTACACTTGATCAATCGAAAAAGGAGGAACCAATTTATTCCACCTACTAAACTTGTAAAGGAGAGGCCCCAAAAAGAAAGGAGAATCAAACAAATGGGAAAGAGACGAATCGACCCCAATTGGACGTTGCCTTTTGCAAGTTGTAAACCTTTTCAGAGAGCACGACCACTTCAAAACTGGCCACAGGATGGTTTAGGCTTCAAAAAAATACATGGAGAGGCCCCCTAAAATTGGAGATGCCCATGCAACGAGCTAGATTGAGAAGAGTTCGACTAACTCCCTAGTGCCTAAGCGTCTTTGGATTCTTTTTCTAATGCTGCTGAAATCACTAAAGCGTTATTTTGATGATTAAATAAGTGAGACTGTTTGGTCTAGCTTTCCAATGGAACGAGAGGTTATATCTATAACTGGTCCCAGCCTTATATATTATTAGTTTAATAAATACTAGTGGTAACAATAAAAGAATAACACTTTTTCGTTTAATTACTTTGTAGTTGGTATTAACAAATATATTCCAAATTGCCCTAAGAAAATATTTGGTTGTTATTCTTATCCACAAATCTCTCCTTCTCATTAAATATATCTACAATCTTGCTTAACAAAATTATAATACTCTAACTATTTCATTTTCAAACAAAGATTTCATATTTTAATGTTGTTGAATTTAGAATCTTTTTTATTAACGAAATAGTCAAATCCTAATATTGAATACCGAGCTAGAAAATCAAAAAAGTATAAAATAAAATACAAGTGAGTAAGTAAAGAATCTAATAATCATACACATGTTTACAGAATCATTAAATTTGTTTCACTGATTAGAAAGTGTAATCACTATACAACCACATGAGTTTATAATTATGTACTTGTTATAATTATTCATTTTTTGAAGAAAAAATCTCACGAGAATCTTCACTTGAACTTTAGGAATCAGAGAAGAAAGAAAAAAACATTCTTTTCAAAAAATATCTCATTTGTTTCCACAAAAATCTTAAATTATAGTTGTAATATTTTTGAATAGTCAAAGGAGAGATATTTAATTTGAGCATCCTTATCGCAATTGAGAAGTGGATGCCATGATTTCAATGAAATCACTCACAGAAAGGCCTAAAAGAAAAGGACCATTTTGTCTCTTTTCCTCAAAACAAGGAATCTTCTAATAATTACATGGCCCTCACCACTTTAGATTGATTTCTGAATTTTTGTCTAAAAGGCGATATTTACTTTATACATTATATTAAAAATAGATATTTAATAATATTTATTTAGTATATAAAATTATTTTTATTATTTATTATTTTTAAATTAATAGTAAATAACTGGTGCTGAACAAAGGGAGTAATTAATATTGTTCCTAAAAAAGACTCTTGCAAAGTTGGAACAACAAGGGCCTTAACATTATTATTGTTGAGGTTTAGTTGGAGACAAAAATGATTCTTCTTCTGTATATTGTCCACTTGCATGCTTAAGACTTAAGAGGTAGGTGAATTTACCTAATTACATTATATAAAATATTTATTATTTATAGTTACCTAATTGTAATAGATTTATATTGTATATATAATTCATTTTTAATAAATAGTGTTGTTTTTTTTTATTAGAATAAATCCAACACATTTTAAGACACTTATAATGCATTTGTATTGCCTGCACAATTATTTTTACACATAATTTTTTTTGTTACATGCTAATAAAAGGACACTTATTTTGGGATGGCTTTATATATAGGTCATTTTCGTACGACTGGTGTGGTTGAAAAGTCTCTTTTGGTCCTCAATCATGCTAAAACTATCATCACTTGCTTATTATAATATAGTTAAAAAGGTAAAAAGTATCCAATGGTGTAAAATATTTTATATATTGATATGTACAAAACTTAAATTCTATTATACATATAAATTTAAATTTGAAAATTGCAAGAACTAGTTCTTCATAATTAATATTTCTCTTTCAACAAAATCATCATAATTAATAAAATAATTATTCACCTCTAATACTATTAAAATTGCAAGAACTAATTCTTCCATGCTTCAACTTGTTAATCTTGGAGAGAAAAAATATATGCATCAAAATTCATAATCTGTGAAAACTTTGCAAATGATATTAAATTTTTCTTTCTTTTTTTTTTAGAAAAAGAATTTGAAAAAATATTTAAAGTGCAAACATCACATAAAAATTTGCATCATCAAAATCTTAAAATTCAATTATCACATTAAAGAGAGATGAATATAGGATTAAAAAGACAAATAAAAAAAAATATGGAGAAAAGATTTTGCCTGAGAATCCAACTTGAATAAGTTTGTGAAAGTTATTTTAAATTTTAAAAGATAAAGTTAAAAAATAGAAAAAAGATAAAAGTATTACTATGTAAAACATTACAAATTGAATTGTTGTCCTCGACTCCTCCTTTTTCTATTTCAGTGGTGTATGTGATGAATTTTATATTAAATCTACTGCACATATTTAAATAGTATGTAAAATGATTTTCTTTAGTTACACGTATTATATTGTATATACAATTTGTATATTTAGTATTTATAAAAACATATAACACTATATATTGCATATTGATGTAAATATTTTACATTGTATAAATTTGTCACAGTATAATATACTTGAAATATATTAATGGTATTTTATTATTAAAGTTGTCAGCATAAAAATAAAATTAGAAAAAACAATATCAGAATTCTTTAAAGAGGGAGACTCTTTTTTGTTGTTGTTGACTTCTTGTTATTAAAGAGGAGAGACTCTGTGAAACAAGTCTTCTTTTTCGAGAGAGATATTCATAGGGGAATGAGTATAAAAGTATATTAATTTCGTATATTAATATACATAGAAATAATTACATATTGTCTTACTAATTATTAATTTCATACAAGATTTTAAGTTAGATACATCACTCGTTCAACTTCCTCTTGCTACATGTATTTTGAATACCAAATACATAGAAAGAAGTGAGTGAGAGAGGGAGAGAAAGGCAAGCGAGATAATCAACATGTATCTTTGATACTAGATACATGTACATTTGATACTAAACACACGTATCTACTAGATTTCCAATCGGATACTAGATAGATATTATCTCACTAATTAATAATTTCATATTAGATTTTCAGTCGGATACACTTAGATAAATGTTTTTTTGTTATCAAATACATTCTGAAATATAGATATATAATGAGAGACAAGGGAGAGAGGCAAGTGGCTAGCAAGATAGGAGTAAAGAGAGCAAGAGAGTCAGTGTATCCTAAATACGTGTGAATTACACAAGATACATATATTTAGGATATCAAATGCATTCTGAAATACAAATACATAGGAAGAAGGGTGAGAAAGAGGAGAGCGAGATAGGAGAAGGCGAGCGATATATACATAAAATGGTGTATCCCAGATACATGCGACTCTATTTGGATACAATATATCTAGAATAAATTATATCTAATTTTGACGAAAGATACATGTATTTGAACGAGTGGAATTTAATACTAATGATATATATGCTCACCAAGTCAACACATATAAGGTCTTGCAAGTTGTTTTTTGTTTTTGCTACGACGAAAATTCCAATGGCAGATTTAATAATGCATCTTAGCTAATTATACGACCAGATTCAGAATAGTGTCACATCTTTAGCCATGCAATCCACTTTTATATAAATACACTATGACAAACTTGATACATTATTGTCTTAAAGCGATGGCTTCTAAAGAAGAGGGTAACAGCAGCAGCAATCCAGCCCTGGATCCGGATCTGGACAACCCGGATCAGTCGGGTTTGGAGTTTGCCCAATTTGCTGCCGGCTGCTTCTGGGGAGTCGAATTAGCCTTCCAGAGGGTTGAAGGAGTGGTGAAGACGGAGGTTGGATACTCTCAGGGCAATGTACACAACCCCAATTACAAGCTTGTTTGCTCCGGAACAACCGAACATGCCGAGGTGATTCGGATCCAGTTCGACCCGAATGTATGCCCATATTCCCAACTTCTTTCTCTATTTTGGAGTCGCCATGATCCCACCAGTCTAAATCGCCAGGTATCAAATGATTTTATTTTCTTCTTTGTTATTATGTGAATGTGTTACTATTTGGGTATGCAAAAAACAAAATCTTTAATTAAAAATAATTTGAATCATTAGCTGTGTTGAGAAGTTTTTAAATGTTGAAGTATCCATACCATACAACATGTTTTTTCTATATGTTTTAGTCTTGATAGTAACTATGTTGGCAGTGGATACCCGATGATACTAGTCAAGGTGACTTGAACGCCACAATTATAGAACGCATAAACTATTTGTGTGTTATCCAAATGTTCAAATTTTTTGCCACTCATTAGATTTACAAATGCTTTTTTGCGGAGCGTGAGTACCTTGATTGCAGTGGCAGTGTTCCAACAAGAGCCAGCAATAGTTATAGTGTTAGTACTACAAATAGAATATATACAATTCAGTTAAGTTTGCATTGATTATAATGCCATAGCTGCAGCTCTGAATGACTGAATCTGATTGCACTATGTGCCAAGTGTTTTAGCTCAATGTGATGCATTCAGATTGCTATATTCTGATAAGAAGTGAATGCATCATTATCATTCTTCCCCTGTTTTTTATTTCCGTTTGGGATTCGAAATAGAAAGTAGTTCCTCATAGGGTAGACTTACCGAACTCTCATGGTCATCTTAGAATCTGTCACAGGCGTGTTATTGCAAGATCTAATCTTGTACCTTCCATCCACAGGCTCTTTTGCCTAAACTTAGCATATGAGTACTTGTTGTATTTGTCGATTTTTTTTTCTTTTGGCCTCTACCTAGAGTTTAACATTCACAAAGAGCAATACATAGATCTCATGATGATGGCTGTTGCTAGGGTAATGATGTGGGAAAGCAATACCGCTCAGGAATATACTACTATAATGATGCTCAGGCTCAACTGGCAAGGGAATCAATGGAAGCTAAGCAGAAGGAATTTACAGATAAGAAGATTGTCACGGAGATTCTTCCTGCTAAGAGATTTTATAGAGCTGAAGAGTATCACCAGCAATATCTAGAGAAGGGTGGGGGTGGAGGTTGCAAGCAGTCGGCTGCGAAGGGCTGCAATGACCCAATAAGGTGCTACGGTTGATATAGCAAATCTATGTATGTCAAAGCAACTACAAAAGAACTTGTTGGGCATCTGTCTTGCTTGTTTTTAAGTTTGAATAAACATGTTAATGACTGTTGATACTTGTTACAAGTACTTGCCCTATTGAATGGAATAACTAGTAGTTGTAAAGTATTCTCCTATTAGTCATTATCTCTCCTTATCCAGTACCTGCAATTTGTTGCTTTAGTTACAGAACAATGGAAGTTAAGCGTATATCTTAATTAGTTTGAAGTCTTAAAATTAAGTGGTTTGTGCTTGAAAGCAGTATCAAACATAGTAATACAAGTAAATTTTCCATCTTTGATCCTCTTGTAGGAGTAAACAAGTATATCCCCAATTGTTAACACGCCAAACATCTTATTTAGAGGAATGGTAACATTCATCAAATCAAACCCCAATGCAGTCTAAAGAACATTATGAATTGACACCATGAAATTAAGGTATCTTATGCAAATTGGCATCATTTTGAGTAGATGTCTACCACTTGCATAGAGACTAAAATAAACACTAGATGAGGCTGAGTGCATTTAACTTAGAGTTCATCCTTGGGTTTGGTTGCAGGAGATCCTGTGGGGTTGTTTGAAGTCTTGATGGGGTAGGATGCTTGCATTGCTATACCACACAACCCCTCTTCAGCATCAACGTCGCGCTGCATCCTAATGTATCCTTTTTCTCCCCATTCAGATCCCCATGAGTTCTTCACAGTCCAGTATTTGGTTCCATCAGCGGTCGTGCCATACCCCACAATTGCCACACCATGGTCCAACTCAGTACCACATTCTCCGGTGAATACACCCTGCCATATTTACAGTTTTGGAAATGTTTATGGCTAGTAAACACTTGTGAACTTGAGAGACAATGGTGTATCATTTTACCTCAGAGTAGAACTGCCAGTCAGAACCTGAAGCTTCTAAAGCTACAGAAACAGGCTGGTTGACTACTGCTTTAAGCAGTGCATGCTCGTCATTTGAAGGAACATCCTCATGTCCATCAATGGATACCACCGGAGAATTCCTCTGCCAATTTGATAAAATTCATGCCCATTATTAGAAACGAGGATGTCAAATCAGAAATCCTACTGATGCAACAGAGTCTTACCTTTTGAACGTCACACTTGTCATCTTCAGCCTTATAAGGATACTTCTCCTCTGTTGTGATGCCTCCCTTCTTCTTGATAAACTCGAATGCGTAATCCATCAATCCTCCATTGCATCCTTGGTTTTCTGTCGTGTCACAGTCAATAAGTTCTTGCTCAGACAAAGATACTAAGTTCTTTGTTTTGATTTGGTTTATCCCCTCTACCGCGACCACAGTTGAAAATGCCCAGCAACTTCCTATAACTCACAAAAAGATCTTCCATCAGCTAGCTATCATATTACAGAAAGTCATATTATATTTGTTTATCCTTTTATGTTATTATGCTAGATGATGTTAGTAAGAATGACATGTTATACACCAAGGGCTTTTGTGCTTGTGGGATACTAAGTGGAATAGTCAAGATGCACACATATTGACCTGAATACTATCATTATAAAAGAAAATGATCAATGACTTGTTATTAACTTCTTACCACACTGGCCTTGGTCTTTGACAGGAGTGACAGCACCTTTCTTCCTCCAGTCAACAGAAGGAGGGACATTATCCTCGTTGGCATACATGAATGTTCCATTTGTTCGTGAAGCTCCAAGAAAAGAACGATGATGCTTAATCTTGGAACCAGCATAATGGTGTCTGAATTCATGGTTAGTCATGTCTGCAAACTTGTTTAGTTTCAACTTATAAGGCTTATCCTTGTTGTTGAAGTTGTGAACATAGTCAACATTTGCCTTAAACACATTGAACCTCTTGTGTTTCTCGTCAAGGCTCCTCGACACAGTATGATGGCTTCTCCATCTCTCATACAACTCCCACAATTTTTCCTCAGTCTCCAATTCTTTCTCATGGAAATCGAAACTCTCCCCGAGCCTAAGTACCAAAGCTAAAGAGAAAAGAACAAGAAACAACTTCTTCATATTGAAAGACAGAGAGAGACTCAAGATGTGATTATTTTAGGTGACTATGAATAGGCCTTTTATAGATCAAAGTGTTGATAGATGAAACAGATGATTGATTGCTTATGGGAAGAAATGACACTCAACAATGATATGATATAATAAAAGAAGAAGTGAAAATAGGGTAATATAATTATGATATTATTGAAGCAATGGGTCTATACATTTTGCCTACACAAGCAATGCAATTTATAATTTTATATTTTTTTTGGTTTTATAACAGACTGATGAGAAGAAAATTCTTTAACAAATAAAGAAGGAATAAAGGTGACTTTTTTAACTAGGCAGTGAGCAGTTATTAGGAATGGTTTGTGCAATATTATATGCAATAAAAGGTGAAAAAAGTTTGCAAGTTGAACACGTTAATTTGTTTGCATTAAAAGAGAATGACGAACGTTAGTTATTTTGTTAGAGACTTTGTGATATTATGTCACGAGTAGTATGTAGAAAGTTTGTGTATTGGGTCTCATTAAATATGTATTGAAGCGTTTATCTTTCAATAAAAATGAAATCTCTGGTTAAGAATAAAAGAATCCCGTCCCATCACATCACGAACACCTATGTTGATTTATAACTATTTTCTGTGATAACTGAATTTGAGATTTCTTTTTGAAAAAAGATAAATTATTTTTGAAGGGTCGGCGGAAAAGGATGGTTGTAGTAGTTTGTTGCGGGAAGAAAAACAAATGTCTTTAATTAGGCCATATCATATGCATATGAGATTTATATATGCCATTTTAACTTGGGCATATCTAGGTGGGGTTATCCGTTACTGAGTTCACGTAAATTTTTTTTTTTTTTAAATCATGTATTATATTTTTAAAAGAAATTCTGTGAATTCACACTCGAAGTATCACATAATGCAATGATGATTAGATGCACCTCTTTAATTGAAGTTAAAAAGTTAAATAGATTCAATGATAAGAACCTAAAGATTAAATCAATCAAATTTATATTTTAGATTCACCTTATTATAGTAATGTATCTATTCTTTTGAAATTCTGAATACACTTCTATTTAACCAAGTAACATTTTTCTCTTGGATTAATCTAACAACATTTATGTTTACCATGTTAATGTGGTCTAGGAAGAATATAAAGATAATAGCTGAAAAGAGAACAAGCAAACTTAAGTGCTATACTGAGAAAATATTTATCATTTATAATAATAACAAATTTTTTCTACCAAATATTTATACGAAGTATAAATATTGTTAGACATTCCAAAATAGTATAAGAGAAAAGTAAAGATAGAACGAATATGTCTATTTGTGAAGGCAAAAGTTAAAAGAATAAGGGACCTTTTTCTTGGTAATTAAAGGCTTTTATTAGTACCTACTTAGAGATATGTAGAGCTTTTTTCTTTTTCTTTTTGCAGCTCAAGTTAACAAAACAAAAGTAACAACAACCAAAAAAAAAAAAAAGAATAAAACTTTTAAAATACCTATGATTGGCATGATAAAGTTGCACTCCGTCTGACCTATTTTTCAGTTATTAGTCTTCTGTCTTCATATATCAAAAATAAGAAAAAAACATTTAAGTTTTAACTAATTGAGATAAAATCTTAATATAATAAGTAACACTCTTTTTTGAAAAACTTACTATTGAGTATCTTTTAAAAAATAATTATTGATTTTAATAATTTTTTTTTTTATTATTATTTATAATAATATTGTGATAAATCTATACTTCTATTAAAAATGAATTATACATGCAATATAAATGTATTATATATGTTTAAAAGTATATTGTGCTTGTTTGGTAAGAAATTGACACAATGTGTATTAAAGTGTGTGGTAAATGTATTATCCATCAATATAACTTGTATTATATATGTTTTAGAAATAAATAGTTAAGAGATAATTTTACATTTAAAGGTCGTTTGGTGTGAGGTATAAGTTATAATAATCCCGAAATAAAATGTAGAATTGTTTTATCTCATGTTTAGTTGGAGGTATAAGGTAATCTTTGGACTGTTTATCCCATCATTTTTGTCTTAGTGATGAGATAACTTATCCCGGGATTAATTATCCTGGATAACATGTTGCCAACCAAATCTAATTTACCCTTATCATTAATTAATGTCATTTTCCTATTACATTTTTCAAGACATTGTATTTATTATATTCAAAGGATGATTTGGTAAAATTACTCCTATCATTTACTACTTCTTAATCCCTATGTCAAGTCAATAGGGGACAAATAAAGATGAACAAAAAAAATATTAAATTAGTAAACATATATATTATATATGACGTCCTATGTGACAATTCGCATCCTAGGTATATTATGCTACCTAGAAGGTACCAAAAAAACATTGCTTACATGGCATGGCTACACTTTAAAACGCGGCTTGTTATTGTTTAGTTTGCTTAAAACGCCAAATTAATGCCTTGGCTTGAAACACAATTTTAAGCAACCTATGTTACAGCTCATCTATCATTTGGATAGAATTTGAAGTTGGGTGAGTTTTTTTTGATGATTTTAAAGATTAATATATAATTATAATATAAAGTAAAGTATTTATAGATATTCAGTGAATTTCTTGATAAATATATAAAATAACTTTTCAAAAGCTAATGTCAATAGGTAATAAATATTGTATATCTGCTTCTAAGTAGATTATTTTATTGTCAACTATGTAATAGATTTAATTTATATATACCGTTGCGCGATTCATATAGTTAGGTTAATAACCATTTTTTTCAAGTTATCAATTGATACTTATGATAGAAAAATCACAGAATGGCAGCAACAAAGCATTAGCTTTCTTCCCAATCACTTGGAAGAAGCTTTTACTCGACTCTTTACACCAAAAGATTCTTTCAAATTAATTACTTCTTCCATCTCGTTTTATCTCGTTTCATACCTATTAAAAATATATATGTAAGATTTAACTTACTGTTATTATCTTCAATTTCTAATGGGACACTTATTTGGGATAAATATAGGGATGCCAAAATTAAATCCAACCTGCCCAACCCGTTAAAATTTGAACGAACTAATAACCTGCACATTTATTAACTCAACCCATTTAAAATTGGATTAATATGCAACCCGTATTGACTCGAGAGATCTTGTCAAAATATTTTTAATCACTTATTTTTTAAAAAAAAATTGATATGTTTTATATAGCCATAATAAAGAAAGATATAATTTAATTAAATACTAAAATATTGAAAAAGAATAAATAAAATAAGTAAAATTTATCAAATGTTGAGTCAGATTGGGTCTTAACCCGCTCTATAACCATTACTCAACCAGTTTTGACCCAATCCATTTTGCTCTAAGCAAATTCAAATTGGGTCAAGTCTTGACAAGTTTATTGTCTTGACCCATTATAACCCGCTTAAATTTGACCCAACCCTCCGAATTGTCACCCTAGATAAATATTTATTTTATTAACACTAAAAGAACAGTTATTTGGGATGAGAGAGAATATTCAACTATTCAAGACCCAAACATGTGAGCACGACTATACACATGAAAATTACCACTTTATTTTTCCAACAAATAATGAACGATTCATAATGCATATCCACAATACAATCAATATCAAGTAAAGGTATCTATTGTTCTTTTTCAGCTTAATGTGGTATTTACAGTGTCAGCCCCTTTTGGCATGAATTTTATAATGTGGTCTATTTGTGTGGCTTCACAATCAAAATGATGACCAACTTCATGCTTTAAGCAAACTAAAATCAACAATGGCACTGAAATCTGAATTACCTGAGCAATCTTTGAAGTGATAATCACGACCAAATACATATGATTCCACTTTTATCTGAGGAAGCCAGAGGTTGACCAAGACCACTCCATGAACAACTAAGTACAGAGGATGTGTGTTCTTTCAATGTGCTTACCATTTTAGCGTTTGATACTGACCAAATATGAACAGAACCATCAACAGAACCTGCGGCAACGTGACTGTCATCTGCACTGATACAGGATCGGCTCCAATTAGATGCAACTCGGTTTGCATTTGATCTGAAAGTGCCACAAATTTCAAGGGTGCGAATATCGAATAGATTGTGCAAGTTGTCTCTCCCACTGGTTAGTATCATGTTCCCATTTCGAGAGAGTGAAACTGATGTAACAGCCTGTGAATGGGCAGCAACTTCACTCAGAAGCTTGCCTGTTTGAACATCCCATATTCTAAGATTACCATCAACATGACCAGAACAGATAGTCAGTCCATCCATGCTAAACGAAAGGCTGTTACAGTTGCTGTGAAATATGATAGTATTGGTACAGTAACCCTTCTGCATATCCCAAACCTTTATTGTGCGATCATATGCAGCACTCACCACATGGCGACTTGAAAATTTGCTCACATCAACAGCACAAACCTTGTCTATGTGCCCAGTAAGAGTGTGGCGTATCCTGCCTGAATTTGCATCCCACACATACAAGTTATTTGAACTACTTGCTGCTATGATGAACTTGTTATCATGTGTAATGGAAAGATCAAGGACAGAACCCAGACAACCATAAAGACTCTTGGTTAATGATCCACTTGTCGTATCCCACATTTTAATTGCCCGATCCTGCCCACCGCTTATCAATTTACTGGAGTTATACTCAAAAAGAATGGAGGCACATCCACCATCATGGGCGGGGATCCTTTGCTTGCATGTACTAGGAATGGAAGACTCTACATAAAATTCTGCACCATCTTCACTTTGGCGGACCACACCATCCACTTGTTGACGAGCAAGTTTCTCTATACTGGCAGCCTTGACCTTATCAAGCATATCTTCATAGAGAGAATTAGCCTAGCAACACAAAATATAATAAATAAGAAAATGCAAGAGAACCTATCATGGGTTAATTATTGTAAAACATAAAAATTACTGACTGAAAATATAGTTCCCCAAATCCTACTATTCTATTAGGAGAATTGAAGATATGATCATTGGCAGTTCCAATAGATTAGCCAAACTTGCCAAAGATTTGAACTTTTTTTAGACTATTTGCTATAGAATAACCTGTGAAGAGATGGAGCTCGCTTCCTCTTTTTGGTGGCAGAACAACATGATTAAAAGTTTTAGCATGCAGGACTACTGCCAAACAGTCGCTAAGTCCTGTTAATAAAAGGCCAAAAGATACCATCTACCGTTCATTGAATAAATACATGTTGACAAATCAATAGTAGCCCTCACTAACAGTTCATTTCCAGATCTCAAAAACTTTGCATTATACTGACATGAAATAATTATTATGAGACGAAGATATTGGAGATACCCCAGTAATGAACTCCTACACTGATCACCACCAGCCACTCCAGCATGAGGAAAGTAAAATGTTGAGCATCTGGAGTTTCAGTATGGGCGCTTTCTTTCCCAAATATCTAGAAATCAACAAGTTGTTAATATTTGATCAATTATAAAATAGGATACTCCTTTATCTTAGGGTGGCTTTATGACATTCATCTGTCCACATCCCAAAGGCAGTAGATTATACTAAAATATAAGCTTCTAAAGTTAGCGTAGTTCTTTATCATTTTATATTTCATTTTTTCCACTTCTTCGGTAGTAATTCTTCATCATTGAAGTCTTAAAAAGATAAGAGAGTGCCACATGGATAGCATCCAAGAGTGTCATCCAGTGGTCAATGAAGTTAGGGAAAACCACAAGGCAAATTTCAAATCCCAGTAGAGATAACACTCTAGATTATTTCTCCCATCTACCTAAGCCTTGATGGATAGAGTTATTTGGTACTTGCACTGGTGGAGGTACTAGATACTAGCGGAGTAGTCGAGGTACGCACAAGCAGGCACAAACACCACCATCATAAAAGAAGAATATGCCACATGGAAGAACAGGTTGAGGGTTATGTTAAGTGTGGAGAAAATCTCCATGATGACAAGCCTAAATAAATGCAGGCTTCTTGAATTGGGGAATACATTATTATTTGAAGTACAGTTTATTAGTGCAACAGAAATATGCATCTTAGATCTTTAACAGTATCGAGGCATGATGAACACTCAATTTGTATGAACAATCAGAGGTTCAAAATATTAAAGAACCACAAATAGCAAAGAACACAAACGATAAACAGCAAGAATTACTCAATACCTCGTTAAGGCGCTCAGCATCCTGCATCTTCTGCAGCATCCATCGGTCAACCAACGTTTTATTTTCTGCCTCAGCAGTGTTTGCTCTCAGAGTCATTGCTTCAAGTTGTGCTTTAAAGTCCTGGCGCTCGGACATAAGCAATTCCAAAGCTTTAGTCTTTTCCTCAAGAAGTTCAGTTAAACGTGAACATTCATCCCTGCAGCACACTCATCAATGAACGTAGAGCAGTTAAATTCCATCCTGGCAAGCAAAGTAAAACAGTTGAGCTCATCTTAGGACATCCAAACTAAAACATTATTTGTTAAATTGAGAAACTAAGACAAGATTTTATAATCTTAAACATGAAAATTCACTCAGAAGCTTGAAACAGGATCACCTTTTGGTAAAGGCTCATATTGCTTAAGTTTTTGTCCAGCTAATTCTAAGCAATCCCTAGTGTGGTCCTTTATTTCTGTCCTTGTATTACTTTTCACATGCTTCCTTTTCTTTAGCAAAGGGAAGAGTGTAATTTAGGATAGCAAATGTTTTAGGAGGATGAGAGTAACACCTTGCTTGATTTAGCTCATTTTGAAGGTCAGTAATGAGAGTTTCCTTCTCTATAACTAAAGATTTTGATGCTCTGGATTCAGCTACTTCCACCACAAGCTGTTCTGACAGTCGTGCTTGAGCTTTGTAACATTGTTGAAGTTCCACTTCAAGATTTTCAGCTTTCTCTTTCCACTCTGAACCCTAAAATCATAGGAAACTACATAAGCACACAGACAGCTTTTTCAGCAACGTATAGCTAGAAGAGAAGTGACTGAGTGCAAATTCCACGTTCACCAGTTGTAGTAAAAATTTCTACGTAGAAAGCTGTGGTTGGTCGGTTTAACTTGCATCTCACTCCTTAAACACGATATTAAGGGAAATAAGTAAATTTTACCGCATGCATGCTAAGTGACTCACCACCTGGAAAAAACTACAAAATATGAACTGCTAAAAGCCAAGAGAAATATTAAATATATTACAAAACATTCTTACAGTTACGTTTTTCTTGAAACTCAACAGAGTCAACAAGAATACTCCGTAAATTATTTTCCACTATCATGTCCTAACAGAAGGAACACAGAATTAGAAAACTTTCGTTATTTGATTAGCTCCTATATATAGAATCTTCTTATATGGTGTTAACACTCTATTTAACAAGAGTTTTTTCTTTTCTTGTTTCACTTGGTATCGAGTTCGCTTCCAGAGCTTAATCTCGTAAAGATGAATGAAAAGGTGAAATCGTGGTTCTGAAGTCCTACGCTCATGGTGTTGAGGTTTCAAGTTAGCAGTTTATGCTAGTTGACATGCCAAATTAGTGGCCCACATTTTCCCAGTCAACATCATACTCCCTCTATCCATCTTTACTTGGCCCCTATACTATTTTAGGATGTCCAACAATACTTGTCCAGTTTATGAAATC
>JBCEWC010007304.1:0-21619 GCA_038996855.1 Solanum aculeatissimum | reverse complement strand
TTATATTCAAAGGGTGATTTGGTAAAATTACCCCTATCATTTACTACTTCTTAATCCCTGTGCCAAATCAATAGGGGCCAAGTAAAGTTGGACGGAGGGAATATAAATTCTCAAATAAGATTTTTAACTTTTTTTTTGGTTATTTTATCTCATTATTTCAAATGACGAGATAAAATCACATATCCAAAGGTTGAAGAATTAACTAATTAGAATTAAGAATGATTTAGCATACTTGATCCCTACATTACTGTCGAGTTTTTTTTTTCCATTTAAAGTCTATTTTTAAATCGACCTCGTGGTTGAGAAATGTTGTCTGAATTGATCGGCATCACTCCACTAATTGAAGAAATTTGTGAATTATATAATTTTAGAATTAGAAAATACTAAAGGAAATCCCTAGATTGTTCTTTGATTTACCAGAAATATCGAGCAAATCAAAAGTGAATCAAGCACTTAAAAAAAGCAAAATCCCTACTTAATTAGGTTATTTAATTTTTTATGCCCTCAATATCCTACCGTGCCTCAATTGATGAAATAATCTATTATGCCCCACTAATTCATTTAAATACATAAGACTGCTTAAAGAGGGACTCTTCTTGCCCATCGATCGACCTACTTACCAATTCAAAATAATTTATTTTTACCTTCTTTCATGAATAGACACTTGATATTTACTGCCAAGTGAATACTTCAACTTTGAATACGTATATTTAGACATTTTAGTCTTCTTTGTCTCAACTTAACACTCTAACTTACAAAAATGATCATTTGGATATCTTCAAAATTTATGTGTCAAATCTGCATCAAGTATCTATAAGGAGTTTGAATGTTTAGTTGTCAATTGAGAGTTCAAATATACACTGTTAAAGTTTGCATCCTTACTTATCGTTTGAGATCAAATTTGAATATTTGTTTCTGTAAAAGATGATGAAACAAATTCAGAATGTCAAAACATTAATATTTGCAACCGGAGGGAGTGCTACAACTTTCCCTCCCCTGCACAAGAAAAGAAAAAAAAAAAAGAAACAAATTTTGAATGAAAAAGTAAATGAGTATTTTTGGTCTTGTATATGAGCAGGAAATGTTTACTCAATATGTAGAGGAAAAGAAAGAATTGCTTCTTGCAATTGCCAAAGACAGAAAGCTTTCTGATCTACCTAAGATCACTCAGGTTTTTTCACTTTTCCTTGTCTTCATTTTCACTTCTTGTCATATTTTGTGTTGGTCCTTAATTTTAGTCCCCTTTGCTGCGTCCGATTTATGCCCCGCACCCTTAAAGACTTTATGTCCCGTTAGACATAAGTTCGATTTTCAAGGGCAAAAATCAGAGACCGCCTCATTTCGAGGGCAATAAAATGGTTCCCCCCTCCTCTAGCTACATTGATCAAGAATATTTCCTAATATTGCTCTTACTTTTTGCAGCCAACGTTAATAGTATGGGGAGATCAAGACAAAATATTTCCTTTAGAATTAGGCCACAGATTGAAAAGGTTCATTTCCCCAACTGGGTTAGTTGAAATTTTTACTTGCTATTATCGTCTCTACTTGCTTGTTGAATCAATATTAAAATAGGTCTTTCTACACATTTGGTCGGTCAGTCAAAAATATTTACATCCCCTAACTCGATAGACATAAATTATACAATTTTTTTGGGGTGCGCGGATATGTTGTGTTAAAATCATGCTTGATTGGGTTGATGACTGACTTTGTGAATATTTTTGGGCAGGCATGTAGGGGGGAATGCTCAGATGATAGTCATTAAGAATGCAGGCCATGGTTTTCTTTATGAGAAACCTAAAGATTTCCATAAGCCTTTGAAAGCATTTCTCTTGGGTACCACAAAATCTACTCCTCCTCAGGACCAAACATGATGTAACTTGGAAAATTATCTATTTACCATAATGTATCATCTCAATTTTTGCTATTTAATTCTTGTATTGCTCATTGAGAGCTATCACCTAAGAAAAGTTTTAACCATGGAGTATAAAAGAATTTTAACTACAAGTAGCCCTTCATGGATGCTCTCAAATCTCCATTTCTTTTGGGGCCATTCAAGAGCTTCTTGAAAGGTTTTCAAGCACACGTCGTCATCTATGTTTTTTCACTCATCACAAATCTGATGATATATATACACACACATATGTAGTTATCACACTTTCCATTTGGTGTTTTGACTTTTAATCTTGAAGGTTTGCCAATTAGACAAACTTAACTATTGACAGTGTTAAAAATACTTTTCTACGCCCTTAATCTTGAATCATTAGTGAAATACATCCTTAAAAGATATTTTTAACACTTGTGACATATTGAGAGTGTATTTTAATTTAATTAGTCAAATAAAAAGATGTTTTTAAAACTATCATGTAGCAAGTGTTTTCAATACCTCTCTCTAGTTCAAGACTTCCAAAGTCATTGGGTATAATTTCCAAGATCAAACAAGATTTTACTTTTCACCAAAACATTTCGACCCAACCAAAATTTAGACAGATGGATTGGTCTGCCTTGTATGGATCAAGTTTAGAACCAACCTGCCCATTTTGCACCTCTAAATTTAGCTATATTCCTAACAGTATATTCACATCATGAGACAATAGCAGCAATTTTTCTTACTGAATGAAAAGTACTCTGGAATGTGTTTATGTATGGAGGAAGAAAATACAAGCCAATCGGCATGAATCCCTGAACATTATACGAAAAACAAAGAGTGTCCACAAGCCAACATGTCTCCAAGGAGCCAGCATCACAATGATTCACCGCCTCCTCTAAAACTTCAACTAGTTCTGCAAACACGCGACACAAGAGGGCCAATTAACATGACATAGCAGGCGCATTCAACAAGAATAGAAAAATCTTTTCTGGAAGATCGCATCGTTTAAGACATTCTAAAGAATGTAGTATATATTTCCAGACTAATGATTTGGTCAGTTGGTTCTACCTTCTACTTTATGCCTGGAATATCCATGCAAAATACAGCCAATAAGATGGAAAAACACATTATGCAGTTGTGTAATGTACAAGTAAAACAAGCCTTGCTTCAGCATTTCGCATGGAGCCTCACCTGGCTGACAATTCTACTACTTATGAGTTATTTTCATTACCGAAAAATTTGTATGCACAAGTGGTAAACATCTCCGCAATGGAAAGCTTCAAAAAACAAAATATAACTGTGATATTAAGTGAACCAATGTTTAGAAATCATACCTCTCCCTGACGCTCATCACCCTTAGAATGCTCACCTGAGATAATGATCACATATCAGTATCGTTTCAAATTGGTATTTTTTTTCATTTCTTTATGTTTAATTTCAATATATCCTAATCATTGATAAATATTCAAAATCAACTCTTCAAGTCTTCTCTCTTCATATATCCCTTTAAGTCGGACCAATATATAGAGTCTACAGAAATTAATTTCATTGATCTATGCAGCACAAGAAAAGCTAAATTTAATTGCAAAAGAAACAGCTTTTCCACTATTTTACCAAATGTAACAGGCATTTCAGCCTAGTTCATAATCATCGGCAACCATAAGGAAGCAAATAAGCTTAGAAAAGATTGAAGCATCCCATAAGACATACATACCTCCCTCTTCAAGATCTGATGTCCACAAAGTGAGATTATCCCTTAGAAGCTGCATGATGAGGGTGCTGTCCTTGTAGGATTCTTCACTTAGGCTATCAAGTTCAGCAATAGCTTCATCAAATGCTTGCTTGGCCAGGTGGCATGCCCTATTAGAAGGTGGATTAAACAAAAGAGGGAAAACAAATAAGTTACGGGAAGTATCCTCAATAAAAGCAGATCACAAGTTAAATTACCTTCCCAAGGCAGGAGCAAATGTACAAAGATAAAGAAGAATGCCAAATTCTCATACAACGACATGCCCAATGTAGCCCAACAAGTGTGGGTCTGGGTAAGGTAGGATGCACATAGACCTTACCTCTACCTTTGCCAGGTAAAGAGGCTATTTGTGACACTCGGGTCAGCAGAAAAGTTTCCGAAGCAGGAAGACAAAAATGTCAAATATTCATATATTACCAAAATTATCTATTGACACTCTCTACACTAGATTAATATCATCAAATGATTCCCAATTTCACAGTTTGATGAGAACTATTTTCAAAACTTTTCCAGTTAATATCTCCAAGCTTGTTTCATTAAGAAATGGGGAACAAGAAACAACGGGTATACTTGATGGACAATGGTAAGTAAACAGCTTTTGTCTAGTCATAACATATTTTAGCTTCTATCCATCCGGTTGTTATCTAACCTCTCAGGTGAATTCAGAATCTCATAGTAGAAAACTGAGAAGTTCAATGCGAGTCCAAGTCTGATAGGATGAGTAGGAGCAAGATCTGAACTAGCAGTGGCAGTAGCAGCCTACAGAAATAAAGCAATGACCTATATTAGGATAAGACATAAAACCAAATAAATATAAAAGTAATGTGCAATCATGAACAATATATATAGAAAACAAATGCTACAGATCTTTAATATAGATGTAGAAGAATATTTGAGACAAATTTGAAAACTTTGAACAAAAGAAACCTCATAAGCCTTAAGTGACTGATCAGACGCCTCTTTACGATCATCCCCTACTTTGAACTCTGCTAAATAGCGATAGTAATCTCCCTTCCTGGTGGCGAAGTAAAAGGAGGTAAACTTGAAATTTCATCAATCAATTTTTGTGGATAAAAAAGAAGACAGATAACTAACTTAGATAAATTAAAATGGGGTCACATGGGTAGCAAAACGCATTCATCTCCATCAGAAATAACGAGCCACATCAAAACAGAACAGCGAGATAAAAGGACAGGAGGAAATATAAGAGAAGAAAGCAAGTGAAAAAGTCAGCAACTCACATCTTATAGTAGAAAACAGTAGATTCTCCGGTTGTGGAAGAAGGAACAAGGTGCTCATCTATAACTGACAAAATGTCGCTGCAAATTTTTGTAAGCTCGTCTTCAACCCTCTGTCTGTAACTCTTTATTCTCTTAACATTCTGCTCATGACCCTTACTCTCCTCCTTTTGTTCAATCGAAGACAATATCCGCCATGAAGCCCTTCTTGCTCCAATTACATTCTTATACCCAACTGAAACCAAATTCCTCTCCTCAACAGTCAGTTCAACATCCATCTTAGCAATCACCTTCATTGCTTCAACCATTTCTGGGACAAAAAATAGAAAGTGCACAATCACATAATTATCAAAAACGTTAAACAAACCGAATAGTAGTAGTAAATAAAAGACACACAAACACATTAATTATGAATAGGAAAGCTTCAAGGCTTCTCTCATTTGTAATGTCTTCCTGTACACACAACATCACTTTTTTATTACGAATTTGAAAAGTTTCAAGCTTCCTCTGATCCGTACTTTTTCACTCTACATGCAATAGTTCTTTCGCCTCTAAAAGAAAGATTAGATAAGATAGACTATCACCAACAGGATCAAGCCAAATTACCCTTTTTATGCTCAAAGATCCTTCATCCATACTTCACTTCACATTATAATGTTCATCCTAGAGCATAATCAAAATGGCTTTCATCTCTTAACACGACATCGCATACCTTAAAACTTTACCTTCTGTTATATTACCTACCATATATTAATCATAAGATGAGTTTCGAAATCATGTAATATTACACCATTTTTTGGCTAAAGGACAGTGCATTCACATAGCTTCCATATCATTTTCCTAACAAATACATGTCCTGCTATGTAAAAAATTAGATTAACCTGGGAAACAAATTGAAAAAGGTGAATGTTTTTCCTTCAAGTCCATTTTAGTCAACATCTGTGCTCATGGATCATCTCAAATAAAAGCCAAATCATTCATCAATGTATTTCCTGTTCACTACACCTTGGCAAGGCAGTTTTCTGTCAAATTTGGCATAACAATCGGCAAGTGCATGCCAAAGGGGCACCCCAGAAGAGAGCAACAAAGCAAATGAGTAAAAAAGATCACAACTTTAGGAAATCTAGAAACAAAAACAAGAACTTCTCTAAAGATTTTTTGCAACTAAAAAATTAATCAAACCCTCATCAAAAAAAAAAAAACTTTCAGCAACCTCAAAAGAACAAAATCAAGAGACAAAACCAAAGAACACCCAGTATTTCTCTCAACATTTTGCAACCCAAAAGCAAAATTAAAAATTCCCCCTTTTGAAATTAAAGAAGAAGCAGAGAACTGACACTAAATTTCTATCAGCAGCATCAGCAAGAAAATCAAAGAAGTAAAATGAGAACGAATACCATCATATCTCTCAGCTTGTTCAGCCAGCCTTGCCAAGTAAACATGTTTCTCTCTTTCCTTCTCCATTTCTGCTCTCTCTCTCTCTCTGGGAATTTTTATTGCTGAATTATATGATTTTATATGGGAAGACTTTTACCTTTTCTTGGACTTTTCTTTTTATTTGTCTAACCAAAAACAAGACTAATTTAAGGCTGAATACATAGCATCTTTAAGCTTGTTTGAGATATTAAATTGAGTTATAATAGAATATTTTAATCTTTTTATAAAAATATTTTTTTAGATAGTTTTATTTGAATTTTTAAGAAAAAAAATTATGCATATTTTTATTCATTTAGTAAATAATTAAACTAATTACTCCATTTGTTTTAAAGAGAACGACCTAATTTGACTTGACACTGAGTTTAAGAGAATAAAAAAGATTTTTCAATCTTCTGATCCTAAATTAAAGTTATGTCAAATGTACCAAAATGTAATTTAATTTTGTGGTCTTAAATATGTCACGTGAAAAGTTAAAATTAAAAATTTGCCCAAAAATAAAATAGATCATTCTTTTTTAAATATACCAAAAAGGAAAATATGTCATTCTATTTTAAACGTTTATGTGTCATTTTCTTTAACTATACATATTTAAATAGAAAATGCTTCGAATTTATGACTTATCGAGACAATGTGTGTAAGTAAAAAAATAACATATTTATGTAGTTAACTTAACTATTTAATAATAAAAATGGAAATACATATAATTATTAAAATAAGACTTACAATGCGTTTTGGATTGACTTTGTATATATTTTTAAGCACTTTTGAAATATTTGGACGAGTTAAAAAGAATACTTAAATTCTAACTCACATACTAGAAGTCTAGAGACTAATAGAATATATTACAATAATTTTTATAAAATATTTTTGTTAGACATTATTAATTTGAATTTTAAGAAAAAGTTATGAATATTTTTATTTATTTATTAAATAATCAAATTAATTACATAAAATATGTTGTTTTCTCTAATTATATATACTTATATAAAAAAAAAATTACTTTACACTTGTAACTTATTAAAACAATGTGTATAATGAAAGAAAATGAACATATTTCATATAATTAATTTTACAATCTAATAAGAAAAATAGAACATTCATGTAGTTTTGATTAAAGTACAATTTAATTTGAGTGTAATATGATGACAAATTAAAGAGTTTCAATTATGTACTGAGCTATAAATTAAAGGACCCTTTTTCCTTTTTCCTTTTTTTACATTATGCGGCATTTGGTAACTGCTTTTGGATGCACTTGTTCCTGGTTTAGTGGGAACAGTGGGCGGTTAAAACTGCCTTGGATTTCGCGAAACGCCGTCGATGAAATCTGGACCGTAGATATTGAGACAGAAGAGAAGATTAACCGTTGGATTCAGTGTGCTGTGGATGATGGTAACAGGAAGCTGTCGGTCACATGGGTGTCGGATTGACTAAGATTTTACTGTAACTGCTTTGAACATTGTCGGATAAATATAATAAAAAAAATTACTCCATATAAATAATTTATACTAGTTCTGGGAAATTTAACTAAAGTACTTTATATGAAGGATAACTGTGCTTAATTTATTGTTTGGTTGATAAGTTTGGAATAATTTATTTTAGAATTAATAAGTAGTATCGAGATAAATTATTTCTCTTTGGGTGATATAGTAATTTTGGATAATTTATTTTGGGATAAAATAAAAAATGATAAAAATATCTCTTTAAACTCTTTTTATATACCACTTTTCACATTCATAAAGGGTATTTTGATATTTATTCATAAAATTCATATGATGCATATTATTTTGAATACAACAAATCAAACACTTTATAAGAAATAATTGCATCATAACCTATCGCATTATAACTAACTCATCACAATTTATCCCACCATAACTTCTATTCAAATCAACGACTCCTAAATATTTAAATACTAGTAATGTTTGTGAGCTTTTTATATACCTTTGTTAACTATGAATTCATGGAAGCTTAGCGGTGTAAAAACAAATCATAATCGATGATTTAATCATAAAATCGGCTTACTGACTACTTAATATTGAATTAATTGTTGATAAACGAATTAAGATTTTTGATTAACTGGTTTCTAACCAAATAAATTGTTAACTTGATAAAAATAAGTTGAATTATGTGTATACCATCTGTATATGTAAATAGTTTAGAAATTAAATAAAGTCGTAACGTGTGAGATCTTCTAGTGTGTTACGTTATCAACTTGTTTTTTCCAATTACATAGTGTTCCTTTCGTTTTTTTTAGTTGTCATAGTTTTTATTTTTAGAGCTAATGTTATTTAAACCTTGAGTAACATTTTAAGGTGTATTTTTAAATCTTATTGATTGAAATTTTTTTTACGGTTAATAACATTTTTCTTGTTGTTCTTAAATATCTTAATTTTTATCTTTGAAAATTAGTCAGACTTTTGAAAAGTGCAGCATGATAATTAAAAAGAAATCGAAAAAATATAATATTGGTACTCATTAAGTAGATGTTTGTAGTTGTGTTTGAAATAGTTGATTGACTAGTATGTTTGCTATAAATAAAAGGTGTGATGGTGTTTTTGAATAGTTTTCTTAATTAGGTAATGTGTTTGTCTTTTATAATTGTACCTTGGTCTTTAGACAGTTGAGTTTCCTATGATTTAATCTTTGTCAAGAAGTGTTCTTAGTTGTTTGCTATAGGAGATAATGAATTTGAAAATCATTTCTTTTTTTACCTTATTTGCTTTACAAAAGCAGATTCGTCTTTTTACTATTTTTTAATTTATTATTTATTTAATTTTAAGATTCACTTTTGAATTAGAATTTTTTAGGACTATTTTATGTAAATAATTAACTAAAACTTTAACTATCAAATATTTTGTTAATATAACATATTTAAAAAGAAAAAAATCCAATAAAATTATGTTGAAAACATTAAACTACTTCTTTTATATTTAGAAATATTTTATTACATTAATTTTAATCAGTTAATTATTCAACTCTAAATTATTACTTTATATATTCAAAAACTATTAACATATCTATATTATAAATAATTAAATTAATTTTCTCATCTTTGTTAGTTTACAATAGACTAAATAATTACATCATACTAATAGTGTTTATTTAATTTTATTTACATAAATATTATATTTATTTTATAACAAATACTATTTTTATATAACTTTTTAAATTGACATGCTACATACAAAACAGGTAGACTCAACTGAACTACTAAAAAGAAAAGTTTCCCATAAAGGTTAGAAGTCACATCAGAGAATATTTAAACTTTACATTTGGACATTTTCAATTGCTCAAGACGATATTTCAATTATTAAGTTAAATTTACTTGGCATACAACATAACTATTGGTAAATATCAAAAAGTACATGCTACAAATATCATATTTCTCTAAAATAAAGTTGTTTAAGTAAAGAGAATTTGAGGTGAATCATAAAGTAAATCAATTTAATTTAGCATAATTTTTGTCCTAATTTATTATGCATATACATCACAATTAATTTGACCTAAGCACGGTAAATAAAAATTAGCAAAGTGAGTACTAGCTATATAAGAATATTATTATTAGGAAAATGGCAACGTTCAAATTTACCCTAAATCTTGTGAAATGGTTTAATTTGTTTTTTGTTAATGATAGGGTCAACTTAATGTTATTATTATAAAATTGATCCAAATAGATTTTTATTCATTAAGGGCGGAAACTTTTCAATATATGGACCTTTTCTATAAGAAAAAATTGTCAAATATCATTGAACTATATCGTTCAAATTTACCCCTTAAAAATGCTTTTGTTGGTGGTGCGAAAGATATATTTGAATTTTTTTTTAATTGTTGAGAAGTATATGTAAAATAAAAGATAACAGTAAAACTTTCATAAATCAATAGATTAACAAAAAATATATATAAGATAAATAAGTAACAAATATTAAGGATATTTTTTAACCAAACGAATTTAAAAATAGGTTTTCAAAGCTTCCAAAGTAGTTTGTTCATAAAGCTAGTTATGTATCACACTATTAGCACCAATGGTTTGCTACACTTGAGCGAGATAGTCTCTTTATCGTTATAAGATAGAGATAAAATGATACTACACATAGAATGTTGTTATTTTTATCACCAATGGTATACCATCAAAGTTTCCTTTTTTTCTTTTTGGTACAAGTTAACATAGCATCAAAGTTTATCGGTAAAATATAATTATGGCATTCAGAAGACAGATATTTTATATGGCATAATACAAATCAATTTGAGTGTATCTCACATGAATTGCCACATAAAAAGCATGTATCTACTCGTTCAAAGTTAAACATCATGTTTATGCATTATGCCTTTCAAGAATCATAACCAAACATATGTTGAAACTTCAAAATCCGAATAAAAAAATCTTTGGGAATCTATAGCTAAATGATGTATCACTGCTTGTAGATTCGAAAAAAAACATAACCCGAAAAACAAGCAAATTGATAGGGAAAAATTGAATGATGAGGACCAAGTTGAGGATGATGGTCCCAACAACCATTCAATGATGACTTGACCATTTCTCTCAAATTAGTTAAGACCAACGTGGGAGGTTGGCCCAGTCAAGTCATCCATTACAATATATATTTGGTGCCATCCAATAAGTATTTTTGCCTTGTCAATACCCAATGGCCTGCTTTGTCAACGTCAACTTTTCCTCATTTAACAGCTTTCAATTCTTCAATTAACCACTCTCAACTTTCACTCGTTTAAGGATCCACGATAATTTTGAGATGGCATTTGAAATTTACTATTTCATATAAGTCAGGATAGTTACCCCTTGTTTGGATGGTTGTTACCTGTTGTATTGTATTGTATTGTTAATTTAAATACAATGTTTATTTGGATTGTTACTTAAAATTCATTGTATCGTATCCTCAAAATTCATTGTTAGATAACGACGAAAAGATCCGATCGATTTGGTGTGGTTGCAAAATAAAATCGGGGTGCGGGGGTTCGAGAGAGGAGGGTGTGGAGTGAGGTAAGACAAACGTTTTTAATTTTATTTGTTAAAAACATAAATTTTTATTTGAAAATAATGATACTTTAATTTTTATAACGGTGGAATATTTTATCGATATGACAAAAAATTTCTAAATGAAAGAATGTTCTATATGTACTACTGAGGTGTGTTTCTCAAATTAATAAGTAATAGTTTAGATATAAACTCACATTCTCAGTGTACTAGGTTCGCCTTCTTCTCTCGACCACTATAAAATTCATAATTTAGATATATTTTTGTCACTCACCGATTATTCCAATTGGCTAGATATCAAATCTCAGTGTGTGATAATATAGTATGGTGGCTTTATACATTTAACTTGAAGGTTGAGGGAGAATTTTCTACTTAAGAGAAAAGGTTAACCTTGTAGGAAACCAAAATGAGAAGTGGGTCAATTTTACTAATTGAGATGAAGAGAGTACTTGTTTAAGCCTAACACACTAAGACTTTCTTTTTCAATTGATAAATCTAATCTAATATTATGTAACTTTCAAGAATTAAAAACTATATTATATTAGACTAATCAAATTAAAGCTGCAATCTACATTTTCATAAATTAAAGACAATTTGAATACCTCTAGATAAACGAATTAAACTTATACTCTTGAATACGTGATCAATCAAATTATGTATGATATTATTTAGTAGTATTTTTGATAGAAATTTTAGATCTCTGTATCACCAATCGACATGATATTATAGGATGTAAAATTAATATCTTCCATTTGATGATATTAGTAATACATAAAATTTAATATCATAGATTAATCTATGTAAAGACAAAAATACCCTTCAAACCATTTTAATCACTTTTTCTTTATTTTTCTTGATTTTATGATTTATATTTGTAGTTTTGTATTAGTAAATTTATTTAAATAAATTAGCGTATAAATTTCATTTATTTGTAGATTTATATTTATATAATATAAAATAAGTATTTTTTCATGTTTATTTTTTAAATTTTATTTATTTATGAGTTCACATTACATAATATAAATAAAAATATCTTGCCATATCAAAATTTTAATTTTTTTAAATTGCGAGTTCATATTTATATAATATAAAAAAAATATTTGCTATGTCAATTTTTTTTTTGATAATTCATTTAATTGAATGATTTTATTAATTTAACGATCTTCTTAAGTGATTTTGTCAATACAATATAAAATTTAACAACGTTGCTAGATAAAATCTCAAAGTTGAGTAACCTTTTAAGGTATTACCTCCATATTTAAACTACAACTTGCAATTTCATGTTTAAATAATAGATGGTTTATTCCATTTAATCATTGTTTATCATCTTATCAATTTTAAAAGTAGATCGTCCATCTTTATTCAATTAAAAACTAACAATTTTGTGAGCGATCAATTTATTAAAATGATAATTATTTACATTTGAATAATTCAAGTGGAAAAATAGCAAACATGACCACATAATTGATCTTATCCTAGTTAGTTAGAAGGCTAAAAAAAAAAACCATCCAACAATTATCCATCTTAACCCAATTATATGAAATGGAAAATCTAATAATAATTCAAAGGAATAATTAAAAAGAAAGTTTCAAACCAAACACAAAAATCATCTTTATACAAAATGACTCTCTAGATACTCCACTCCACTTTTAAAAAATTAATTTTTTAAGAATAAAATGTAAGTTGGCTCTCGCGGTATAGAATTAAGCGAGCATCAGAAATACTCGCCATCTTACAAGATAGTCTGCCAACCACTTTGAAAGCCTAATATAGGAAAAGGGGAACGGCCTAGTTGTGTTCTATGCTAAGTTAATGTTGTACCTGTCTCAGATTCTCCAAAAATGCACTATTTTTGAAGAATCCGTTGACATTTTTAAAGAGTCCGAGCAACATAGATTCTATGCCATATGAAATGGATCTCTAGTTAATTTAACTATCCATGGGGCTGATTGCCGAGACTAACCATATCACATGCAAAAGCTTCAACACAAGATATAATAGGAAACGAGAAGCCTTGTCCAAAAACACAAGTACAAATAAACTGAAATAAAATAGCAAACAGGAATTTCCTCAGAACTTCATTTGACTAAATAACTAATAAAGTTCAAGCCTTTCAAGCTTCACCATTTTCTTAGGACCAGCCGAACTCGTCCTGAATTGCATGTATTCTTTCCAGCAAAACTTACTTCTGCACTTTTTCTCATTAGTGCCTCTGCATGCAGACTTATTTAGAAAAATAAAGCAAAAATATGTGTTCTGAGTTTCGGTGGGTTACCTGAATTTCGTTTACAAAGGATCTAATTTAAGTCTGATAGCATACAAAAGGAACTAGATAGTGTCTTGATTAAATAAACACAGATCTGAATTCAAAAGCTCTGCCTATTAGTTAAAGCTATATACAATGTGGGTACATTATTTCTCTGACGGTGAGGGAAAAAAATTCTAATCTACATTACATCAAATTGAAGCCGATAGTTTCAAAAGCTTGATATTGCATAGCGCTGCGCCAATCAGATAATACCAACACCAATTATGGTGGCTAAAACAATTATAAAAAAGGGCACTGTGATTTTAGATATTGGCCATCAAAGCAATTAGTGAGTTGAACTTACTGGTTCCCCCCGGCTTGCACTAGACTCTCCAAATGAAACAGATGCTAAAGACTTAGAAGCCCATGCCTTGGCGTTCATAGCTCCTTCCTGCAAGTTGCTTCTCTTGCATGGTTCCTTCAGTGAATTACATAATTGTACAGCTCGGTTTAGATATAGCAGAGGAAGCTCCCACAAGCTTCTTATTCTTATATGTAAAATGCAACCTCCCAAGCCAATTTGAGCAACCTTACGTAAAGCTGGAAATATCATATAAAGTACTTTCATTAGCACAAATGCAGTGGCCAAGGCCAAATACGTTTCCTGCTGAAGAAGGTTTTCAGGAGATCTGGCCCAGGAGAATGGGCAGTTTTCCTGGTCACTTCCATGCAGTTTCAAAAGATTTGTGGAGCATCCCATTTTGCCAAGAGAAGTAGCATCCACTGAAGCACCTTGAAAACCTGTTTCATATTCAAAAGAGGCACAAAGACGACAACTTAAACAAGTATTCCTCCCATATTAGTGGATGTCATACAATAAATAATTTTGGAATACTATGATAGCAGAAGAAACGACAATGGATAGAAGGATGCCGGGATGATGTCTGCACATGATAAGCTGCAATTCTAAAAGAATAAATGGAAACCATACTAAACCATTCTGATAGCTGAAGAATATAGTTGATCGCATATGTTCATGTATATCAAATAGATTAGACAGGCAATTTATGACCTCTCCAACAATTTGAAGTGTAGTACTCAAAGAGGGAAATGGAAGTCCAGAAAAGGAAAAAAGTGAGGCATAGAAATTGTCCAAATACACGTGCAAGATGCAAAACCACCTTAGCAAATGTGGAAGAGTCACCAACAATTTCAATTCATTCTTATTGTTGAAACTCCCGGAATCCATCTGGAAGTTTTCTCTTTTTATTTTCTTTTTTGGGGAAAGGGGGATTGAGTCGTGCAAGGTTACTTACTCTATACAAATTTCTTTTTAGGGGAACTAAATTCAAACAACATAATACAGTTTAACAGACAAGCTTACCAGTAGTGCCACCGTAGAATTCAATCACTGAATCCATGGAGCGAGAGCCATGATACCGCATGCGCATTGTTGAGTTTAGAAGGAAGAGAGTAGGAAACCCGTGAACTCCATACTTTGAGAGAGTGCTGAAAAAACATTCTTAGTTGTCAGCACAATATAGAGAAAACAATATGATATATAACATTAGTTTCACACTAACCTTGGCTTAACAGCAGACTCTTCAATTGCGAAATGGGGAATTGACGGAAACAAAGAAGCCATGATAGAAAATTTTGGCCTAAAACTTCTAGAAAAAGGACACCAGGATGCATAGAAAAGGAAAGCAACATAATCATGTGTATTCCGGTGAATCATCTTTAGCGCCTTCTGCAATGACTGCTCATCTCCCTTCAAAATAAAACACGGAATCATTAGAATTCCTCAAGAAAATAAAAACAAAAAATCAGAATCAATTTCTGTGGGAGAGCAGGGGTGTATGTTTGAACAAACTTATGTATGTTGTCCACACACATCATAAGACGATAGAGAAATAGTTAAATGAAAATTGAGGCAGCAGCAATTCCAAAGAGAATTCTGATATTTCAACATATGACACAGGGTGTACCCACTGGTAATGCACATTCAACAGCTAAAGTGATTCAACTTGGTGTGCTCTAACTTTCCCTACATGTAGAATTTGATAATTGCAGGTCATTGACCTTGTAATGCCTTGACCACGATACTTATGTACTCTTACATCTGAAAAGGTTCCATAGAGTAACCCTAGAATCATGGGGAGCAGCACATAGATAAAGAACTGTACTATTAGAATAATTGCAATGCAAGGGCATGAGCAACTTTGCTCTTCATTTTTTTGTTCCCTTTTTCTTGTGTCACCAGTACAAATTCTGTCTATTGCTTCTCCTTTGGACACCCTAGGGAAAAGCATGATGATCCAATGGTGTGGGATCCTCCTGCAGTGAATGAATGAAGACCTAAGCCCCAGATATGTCATGTATCTTTCACTTAGTTCAAATCCTCTGGGAAATATCAATGACTTAGACTAGCTCTTATGTCTTGTCGGTTTCTCATCTCTAAGCAAGCGCCCATGACACATTAATATTGCAGATGCTCGATTGAGCAGAACCTTGAAGAAAATGAGCACAAAAATCTACAAATATATGAAGCATAACCACATCAACCACCAATACTAGATAAAACCAACTTAAAATCAGGTGAAGGGAAAGGCTAACGCCAACATGACTCTACAAAATACTCTTCAACACATTTTGATTTGGCTAGCCAAAGTTGCCACGAAACTGAAACATATCCACAGACTCTGCATTCCAAATATTTAGTTTTTCAAAGCAGAACGGTAATTTAGTAAAACTAGTTTATTCATTCTACACCGAATAAGATTTAGCTACACAAACCAACACATTTGAACTACCAACAACTATTGATTAATTGAAAAGCATTTGAAGCTCAGACACACAACCGAATGCAGCTTTCACTATCTCTTCGAGATTAACAAACAAAAATAAAGGAAGCTCAGAAAACAGCTACTTTCCAGTTTTGTTACATATATGACTTGAATACTCAAACATGAAACCAGGAGGATTCACTGCGTATCATCTAAGATCTCAAACTCATCAGGAATAGTCCAGTTATAAGCCTTCTATCCTACTCTTGCTTCTTCATATGCTGATCTTCCACATGGTCCAATTAGTCAAAATTCCTTCCTCTAAACACAAATATTCCAAAATTCTAGACTAGTTATTTCCAAGACAATTTTCACTATCTAAAAGCAGGCAAATCATCCAAGAATAATGTCACAAAAATCTTGCTTATTACTTTGCCATAATTCAACTCAAGAATCACCAGCTATTCACTGTACATCCAAAAAACAAACACTTAACTTAATCTGCCAATTTGTAACCCCCACTAGTTAATCAATTTTACCTTACAAAAGTAAAGCACCCAAAATCTAACAGATTCACATACAAAAAAAGGCAGGAAAATATGGTACAACACATACTACAAGAAAAGATTGTATATACCTGAATAACTTCAGCCACATAAGAAGATTGGATCCCATCTAATGGACAAGTCAAATCTTGAACCCCCCTAAAAATCGAATCTTTAACGGATTTCAAGGGGCAAACTGAACGAAACGACACATTAACAGTCTCCGGCGACCCCATCCCTTCAAAGATCGTCAATAAAACCAGAAACCCAGCTGCGAAAGCACTTAAAAGACCCATTTTTCAAGAACTGAAAGATATGGTTGTTGTTGGATCACAATATTTTCGGAACCCACCAAGGGAGAAACCCTAGATCGACGAATCGACGGCGGCGATGGCGGTGGAAAAGAGAGCCCAGCGCATGTTAGCGTTCAGGCTCCAGATTTTGTTTGAGAGGAGAATATAGTAGTAGTAGAGATAGAATTTCTTTTTCTTTTTTTGTTTATTAAACGTTAAAAACAGTGTTTTCTTTTTTATTGGATTTGTTGGGACATCAAAATCCACTCTGTATATGGGCCACTGTGTTTGTAAGGTTGTACTTTTTGCTGATTTTGTTATACTTTATAAGATTTTTTTTCATTTTATTATTATTAGAGATAATGATATGTGAGTCTATAGAATTTAGGGAACTGCAGAGTCCACACGTGTTATATCAAATGGAGACTCCATAAACGAAATGGAACTAAGAGAAAATTATCAAAATGGTTGTTGGATGAACAAGAAATGCCATATGAAATCTATTTTGGTTGTTATGCACAACAAATCAAATTAATATGAAGTTCAAGTTTTATTTAGATATCTAATTTGAAAAAAAAAAAGAATTATTTAAAAAAAGTATATAATTTTATGGCGAATATATTTATATGAAGCTAAGTCTAGATATTTTTTGTTGTGCTTATAGATTGTGTATGAAAAATATTGAAGCTCTCATATTTTTTTTACAGTAAAAATCTATATTTTAAGAAATTTTATTATAATGATAATATATTCAGTAAAATTTAATCATAGAGTGTGAGAAATGTGATATGTATATAATTTAGATAGAGATATTGTCTCTAATAGACCAACAAATTAAGAAGATAAAGAGAATACAATAGAAAATATCAAGTACCACCAACAAATAATATATAATAGAAGAAAAGGAAATAATAGGTAATAATAAATAAAAAAAAAGGAGAAAAAAATACTACACCACTTATAATGGATATTATACGTCATGACTATCTACTAACCTTCTATCCTAATTCTCTACCTTTATATTCTTCAATCTAGAGTCATGTCTTTCGTAAGTTGTGGTGTCTTATGTCTTGTTTAATCACATCTCTCAAAAACTTCTTTAACCTACGTCTAACACCCACCAGACAGCCAAAACCAATACCTCGCATCTCCTCATGATCGGGCCATTGAAACATCTCCTTTTTATATGTCCAAATTAACTTAGTCTCATTTTGCTCATCTTAGCCATCATATCGAACACACTTACTTTATCCCGAATATCTTCATTCTAGTCTTAACTCTCCTAGTATCCTCATATATCTATCTCAACATCCTTATTCCCACTACTTTCATCTTCTGGACATGTTAGTTCTTGATCAGTTAACGCTCGTGCTCATACGACATAGTTAGTCTAATAGTTAATTTGTAAAACTTACCTTTAAGACCAACTGCATATTCTTATCACACATGACATCACATATGAACTTCCATTTTATCCACACTTCAATAGGATGTGTGACAACCTCCAAATATCTCCCTAAAACTCCTTGATGGACTTCGTCATATGTCTTTTCTAGATCAACAAACATCCTAAGTAAATTTTTTTACTCTCTCTATTGCTTCATCAATTTCCTCACAAGATAAATGATTTTCTAGTTGAACGCCCTAACATGAATCCAAATCGTTATTTAGTAATAGACACAACCTTCTTTACCCTTATCGCCATCACCTTCTTCCAAACCTTCACATTATGGCTTAGTAGGTTAATACTCTATAATTATACAATTTTGAAAATCACCCTTATTTTTATACAATGAGATAATTGTACTTCACTTCCCTTCTTCGAGTATTTTGGACTAACTTACAATAATATATTTTAGACTCGTAGTCAATTACTAATATTTTTGCTCTATTTGGGTTCGTTTGGACATGATTTGAAGCATATTGATTTGAAGTTGAATTTTTTTTCATATGCAATTTGATTTATTTTTTTAAAGTTTTATAATTTTTTTTCTAATAAACATGAAAATTCCATAATTTGTGCAAACTATCAAAACTTTCCTAACTTTTATACAATTTTATCAAATAAGCAAGTCATAGTTCATAAATAAAGTATTGAAATATATTAAATCGACGCATTAGTAAATCACATATTTCTAAGTTACTTTTATAAATAAATGTTTGTGATGGCATGTTATTACAAACTTTCAAATACACACATAAATTTATAAAGATTCATTGGTCTAGAAGCATGGTACTGACAATCTATTCTTGTCGAACATTTTCTTTTTACAAAATTTAAAATAATGGACCTTTTTTCGTAAAATATAAATTTATGAGTCAAATTCATATTTTATTTTATTTTTGAAAAAAATGATCTCATAACTTGAAATTTTGATATCTTACGTTTTGGAGAATTTTAAATTTCATATTATGATTTGAAATTGAAATTAAAGCTTTTTTCATGTTTCATAAACAAATGATCATTTCAAATCAAAACTTCAAATTTAAGTATAAGGACTAAAATAAAATCACTTTACTTAATACTTAGCATAAGTTGTGAATAACCTTTACTTTAAAAGCAACAACTTCAATAACAAGTCAACTCATCAACATGAATTGTAATGCAGAATACGCTTCACTCTTAATTAGAGGTCTCAAATTTGAGTCCTAAATATTAAAAAAAAAATTGTTAGAAATGTCAACCTGCACAACAAAAAAAGATAACAAGTCAACTCGATTGATTTTGACCCTTCCTTTTCCCTAGACATTATATATAATTACCTTATAAATGATAATTACATATAATGATCTAAAAATTTCACCATTAAAAGATGTGAAATACTCCATAGATTAGTGTAAGAATTTTTTAAATTTTCTTCATTCAATAAAGAAAAAAAAGAATAATAATAATATCATATACCTAATAATTCTAACACCAACCACATTCTAAATTCCATGAATCTTTTGCAGAAAAACAAAACAAAAAGGAAGCATATATTACCTGCTCAATCATTAAATGCAGAATGAAGAAATAATTTAAAACTCAAATTCTATATTTTAAAAAAAATGTTACACAGCTAAATTATTGGCCTACAAAACCATGATTGGTAGTTGATATCAATGATGAGCAGAACAAGTTGCTTAAACTATATTATAAATTAATTTACTGAATACTTTGTCGATTAAGAACGCATTTGAAATTTAAAATTAATGGATATAATGTAAGTGTAATCTTATTATAGATACATACTTTCAAATTCTATTGTATTTCATATGTATACAAAATCTAAGTTAAAAGTATAACCTGTTCTAAAGAAAAGAAAAAGTTATCTTCAAATGTGAGCTTTAAATTTCGGGAAAATTTCATATATATACAAAAAAACTAATTAATTTATAATAAATATAGCTCATGTTTCATAAAAAATAGTTCCAAATCAGCAAAACTATCCAATATAGTTTGTCAAAAGTTATAGAAAGTATATATTACTATACAATATATATTACTTATACATGAGTTATACACTAAATATACATTATGATACATAATATACAATGACTATACATGTCTATACAACGAAAGACTATTTTTTTTATAATTATTTCAAGTGAAACATCCCACAACATAATTATCCCTTAAATTTCATTGGTAAATGATAGACGCATTCCAAAAATCAAAAGTTATGTCCCAAAACTATTGTCAATTTAATTTCTCTATGCTACACAAGAATAAGCTATGCCAAACACAATCACGTGCAATATACAAATATCTTTTTCTAATGGGACTTCATATTCTGTTTTTTCATACATTAATTAAATAATTTTAAAAAGTCGGTTTGGGTATTAATTAAAATTGAATAAGCAATCACGTGTTTTGGATAGGAAGTGAAACTCATATTAGGCCATTATTCAAATATTCTAAGAATTATTTATCAAAAAAATAAACAGAAAACTTCATTTATGTATATACATTGTCAGTCAATAATTCTAACATTGTCTCTCTTTTTCCTCCTTGATTAATATGACCTCAAGTTTTTCCATTTTTGACAGATTTAATCCACATTGTTTTGACAAGTAATATCACATAATTTGCTAAGCTGCATCACTTCATTCACTAAAGAAATAGTTTGGTTGCCTATCAGATATGTCACATCAGTAAACAAAAGGCAAAAACAGAGTGAAATCAACTTCTAGAAAACTTGAAAATGCCTAAAGTAGTAAGAGTAACAGAATCATATGAAACAAGAATCAAAATGAGATACAGGTAGGAGGAGGATATCATTGTCATCTCTGCAAACTGATCTCAAAATAGCTTCTTCCTCCATCCTCCATCATGCTGCTGCTAACCGATCAAAGTTGCTTCTTCATTCTCCCATCCACAACTCAAATCGGACACAGATTCAGCAACTATCTAATAAACGGGAAATGTTTTGGTCCTACTGATAGATCCAGATCCTAACATGTCCTGTATAACAGATAGTTGGGA
>JBCEWC010007303.1:0-21620 GCA_038996855.1 Solanum aculeatissimum | reverse complement strand
TTCAAATCAAGAGTAGTTCATGAGAAATTCAAGTCAAACCAACCTTCAAAACATCATTTAAATACTACCCATGCATATATCAAGAGTACAAGGGACATACATAACTTGATCATCATCAAAACCATTAAATATTCATAAAATTAAAGCTTAAGTCAACCTTAAAACACCTAATTTCTACAACACATAATCCCAGTCAATTAAATACTTCAAAATTTAAGAACCCAACCTTAAAGAAAACTTAAAATTTTAATTTAAAGAGGAGGGCTTTTGGGTCTTCATGGATGAAAGAGAATCCATGAATCAAATCCACATACCTTGAAATTGACCAAGATAATTGAAAAATTTCACAACAAGGATGATCTTCCCCAAATTTCTTCAAGCTTTCATCAATGGAGGTCAAGAGAATTAAGTGAATTTCAAAGTAGATTAAAGAGTGTTAGAATGGATTAAAGGAGTTTAGGGGACCTTAGAAAACCTAAAAGGAGCATATGATCTAATTAAATTACGAATTAACCATTAATGAAATAGACTAATTAACTTAAACAGTGCTTCACGAAAGGCTACAGTGCCCATCCAATGGTACATGGTCCGTGTACCGGACCGTGAGACCATACTTGGCCTCGACTTCAACTCGAACTCTTGGGGGAATTTCTGGATCACTTCACGGGGGTCTCATGGACCGTGTAGCTGCACACGGAATGTGTACTGGTCCATGGAGCATCACTTGGTCTAGAGTCTAGCCCTGAACCCTTGACAACGTTCTGACCCACTTCACGGGACCCCTCACGGGTCGTGAAGTGTCTCACGGACCTTGGGGTGGTCCGTGGGACTAGATTTGGTCCTTGACTAGGGTCCTGGCTACTAGGGGCTCACTGGATCATCACACAACCACCCTCATGGACCGTGGACCCTCACACGGTCCATGGTCCAGCCCCTATCCCATTTTTATAACCTTGTTTCCAGCATCCTTCCAATTACAGGCAGTCTCACTGTTTTGGCCATAACTTTCAAATATGAACTCTGAATCGAGTGAAACTAGTTGTATTGCGAAGATAACTCAAAGATATTCAATTTAATATATAGCAGCCCATACAGTTTATCCCTTACCAAAAGTTATGACCCCTCAAAATACACTATCCCAACCTGCCCATAACTTCACCAAGAGACCCTATTTTGAATTTTGCCACTTAAACTCAACCCATGGCTATAATAATTTAACCACGATCCGTTTAACAAAAACCTTGACCAACCATTATAAAGTTTGAAAATATTTGGATCATTACAGTTCGAGGCTCTACCTATTTTCCACTTGAGCATGTATTTACTTTTGAGACAATGTATTTATATCCCTTTTGAGGCTTTTACGTTTTATGTTGTTTATTAGTGACTCCTTTTATATTTGATTGAAATCGAATGTTATCAGTTCCGTCACCTATGTATTAGTTGGTATGCCTATGGATAATGAATATAATTATTTTCACTACTTTTTATTGTTGGTTCATTCCTAAAAATGACCCATAGTCCCTTTCCCTTTATACTTTTCGCAAATTTTTTTATTAAGTGTCTATGAATGCTTAAGATGGCTTGGGTGAGGTGCCTTCAGGAATCTCACTTGCTGTTTGATGACTAGGTCCCTATATCAGATCGTTACAAATTTGGTATCAGAGCACGAGATTTTAAAATATTTCTCAGATGTCCATTCATACCCCGTAGCATAGAGTCTCATTCAAGGTTGTGAAGCACCACAGTATATTGAGTGAGAGGCTATGAGATGATTTAGGAAAGTCTTCCCTTCTTATTCATGTCATGCCTTAGAGTTGAATAAGGTTTTTCGCTAACTAATGATGGCCTTTTGCTTGTTTTTAGATCATTCTGTTATGAAGAGCTCCCTATTAATGAGGTACTCTCAAAGATCAAGTTTCTCCACTCCAAGAGGATGATGGAGTATCTCATGTGGAGTTTTGAGACATGTTCACCCTATTGGCCCAAACATTGGCCAATTAAGCCAATTGGGAGATTGCCATGCAACCCCAAATGCCTACTCTAACCTCAAGAGTACATGATTTTATGCTGATGAACCTGTCAAAATTTCATGGATCTAAGATAGATGTGGACCCTTTTGAGTTTATTGAAGAGGTCAATCAGGTAGTTATGGTGATGGGCATTCCGTCTAAAGATAAATCCAAGTTTGTGGCCTACCAACTCAAGGGAGTCACCAAGATTTGGTTCGAGCAATGGGCCGATGAGAGAGGGCAAGAAGTAGGTCCTATCAGTTGGAAGGAATTCAAGTGTGCCTTCCTAGACCAATTCTTCCTAATTGAGCTTAGGGAGGCAAAGGTTCAGGAATTTATCAACTTGAAGCAAGGGACAGTGAGGGTAAGGGAGTATTCCCTCAAATTTACAAAACTATCAAAATATGCTCCTTTTATGGTCGCGGATCCAAGTGCTCATATGAATAACTTTATTTTTGGTGTCTCTGAGTTGGTCTCCAAGGAATGCAAAATGGATATGTTGGTCAAGGATATAGACATCTCCCACCTAATGACTAATGTCTAACAAATTAAAGTGAAGAAGCTTTAGGGCTCATGTTGATGGTGGGAACTATTCTCACCAAAGGAGTGGTGGTCACAAGTTCCAATGTAGCCAAAGGCATGGTGGACAAGAGTCCACTAACACTCCAACCCAAGCTATAAAAGATAATAAGGTTTCTCCTAAGCCCCAAAGCCCGAATTACCCCAAGTGTAGAAGACTCCACAAAGGGGAATGCTTAGCTAGGTCCAATGCTTGTTTCACTTGTGGAAAGCCCAACCATTATTCTAAAGATTGTAGGAGTGATGCAAGGCCCCAAGGCCAAAGGGGTCAAACGTAAGGTACCTAAAGGATTAACTAGTTCTACGCCCTTCATGGTCGCCAAGAAGTCAAGGAAGCTCCAGATGTGATTACCGATATGTTAAGAGTTTTTGATTTTGATGCATATGCACTTTTAGATTCAGGACAAAATCTATCTTTTGTAACCCCATTCCTTGTTGACAAGTTTCATGCATGTCCCAAGGTCCTTCATGAACCCTATAAGGTAAGTTACCCTGTTGGAGAGTCCACCATAACTTGAAGAGTTTATGAGAATTGTCCCGTCTCTATTTTGTATAAAGGGATTCCATGTGACTTAGTTGAGCTTTCTATGGTAGATTTTGATATGATTCTTGGGAAGGATGGGTTGCATGTTTCTTATGCTTCCATAGATTGTAGAACCTATAGGATAAAATTCCAATTCCCTAAAGAGTCTATTCTTGAATGGGAGGGTAGAAACTCTTCATGTAGGGGTCGATTCATTTCTTTCCTTTAAGCTCGTAATATGATTTGTAAGAGGTTCATCTACTATTTAGTAAAAGTCAAAGATGTCACTTTGAAAGTTCCTTTTCTTGAGTTAGTCCTTATTGTAAATGAGTTCCCTTATGTCTTTTTGGATGAGTTACTGAGTGTTCCTCCTGAAAAGGAAATAGAATTTGGCATAGATCTCCTACTAGATACTCAACCCACCTTAATCCTTCTGTATAGAATGTCTCCCACCAAGCTGAAGGAGTTGAAAGATCAATTAAAGGATTTGTTGGAGAAGGATTTTATTAGTCCTAGCAGGTCTCCATGGGGTACTCCAGTGTTATTTCTGAGAAAAAAAATGGGTCACTCCGTATGTGCATCGACTACCGACAACTTAATAAAGTCATCATCAGAACAAGTATTCCCAAGAATAGATGATTTATTTCATAAATTTCAAGGGGATACTCATTTCTCCAAAGTCGACTTAAGATTCGATTATCACCAATTGAGGGTGAGAGAAAGTGACATTCCTTAGACGACATTCCAAATGAGGTATGGTCTGGTCATTTTGAGTTTGTGGTGATTTTGTTTGCCTCACTAATGCTCCAGTAATCTTTATGGACCACATGAATAGGGAGTTAAAGCCCTACCTTGATATGTTCATCATGGTGTTTATTGATAACACCCTTATCTACTTCAGAGGTGAGCAAGAGCATATGGAACACTTGAGGGTGGTGTTGCAAACCTTAAGGGAGAAAAGGCTAAATGCAATGTTTGAGTCCAGAAGTGGTGGTGCTATGGTTCTCCTTGGGTCCATATCTTCTTTTGTTGATGAGGTTAAGGCTAAGCATACATTAATTCTGCCTTGGTCGAATTGAAAGCTTTGGTGAAATATGAAAAAATAGAAGTCTTTTCGCAAAGGGGAGATGGTACACTTTGATATCAAGGGAGATTGTGTTGCCTAATGATGGTGAGTTGAAAAAGTTGATCATATAAAAATCCTATAATTCTTCATATTCCATCATCCCAGTACTACAAATATGTATCGAGACTTGAGGGAGATTTATTGGTGGAATGAGATGAAGAAGGTCATTGCCCAATTTGTGTCTGAGTGTGTGTTTGCCACCAAGTCAAAGTTGAACACCAAAGGCCAGGTGGACTAGCTCAAGACATTAAAATTCCAACTTGGAAGTGGGAAGATATCAATATGGACTTCGTAGTTGGGCTGCGAAAGACCAAAAAGCATTTTGACTCCAAATGGGTGATAGTTGATCACATGATAAAGTTGGCTTATTTCTTATCGATCAAGACTAAATTCAATGCTGAAGATTATGACCGTTTGTATATCTAAGAGTTGGTAAGGTTGCATGGGATCCCATTTTCCATCATATTGGATCGTGATGTCCAATTCACTTCTCCGTTTTAGAAGTCTTTTTCAAAAGAGACTTGGTACAAGGGTAAAGTTGAGTACTATTTTTTATCCCCAAATCGATGAGCAAGCCAAGAGGACTACTCAAACATTGGAAGATATGTTAAGGCCTTATGCTTTGGAGTTTCAACGAAGTTGGGATGAACATTTGTCACTTATTGAGTTTGCCTACAATAATAGCTTCTATGAAAGTATTGTGATGTCACCATTTGAGGCATTATATGGTAAACAATGTAGATTTCCCATCGGGTGGTTTAAAGTTTTTGAAGTGGCATTAATAGGGCCAAACTTGGTGATGCATTCTATGGAGAAAATTAAAAACATAAGAGAAAAATTGCAAATGACCCAAAGCCGACAAAAGTCATACTCTGATCTGAGAAGAAGGAAACTTTAGTTCCAAGTTGGCGATTGGGTTTACTTAAAGGTGTCTCCAATGAAAAGTGTGATTCGATTTGGTAAGAAAGGAAAATTAAGCCCGAGGTATGTAGGCCCCTATAAGGTGGTGAGGAGAGTGGGAAAGGTGTCATATGAGTTGAAACTACCCAATGAGATGCATTTGATTCATCTGGTTTTTGCACGTATCGATGTTGAGGAAATTCATAGGTGATCCATGCTCCATAGTTTCCCTGTATGATGTGAACATTGAAGAGGGTTTGAGTTTTGAAGAAGTACCAGAAGTTGCATCCATCAAAGTGCTTTGGAGAAACTAACAAGTTGAGGGTGTAATGTAGGAAGCAGAAGCGGATATGATGAAACATTACCCATATCTATTCCATTTTACTCAAGCTTAGAGTATTAAGAAATTCTTCCTAAAACCTCTAATTCCATGCACTGTAGTCTTTCATGATGTATGCATTTCTTTTGATGTTTATGGACTATTTTGAGACATGTTTTAAGTGTAAAATATGAAAATTTTAAGAAATGATGTCTGACTTTTATTTTTGCATGCATACTGGGTTGTTACCTATTAGTTTACTCTTTAGATCTTGCCTATAAGCACATTTGGAGACGAATGCTCCCAAGGGGGAGATATTGTAATAACCCTCAATTAGGAAGCTTGAGTACAAAAAAGTTGGGCAGAAAAATGACCTGAAGTCTGGTTTACGAGGGGAACTTACGGATCATAAGTGCACATACTGTCCATATGTTAGGTTCTTAAATATGAACTTCAGAAAAAGGAAAAACGTTTCCAAGTGTAGGGTAACCCATCGACTAAGTGATGGTCTGTACGTTACATTACGGTTTGTAAATGGGTTTTCGAGTGGGTCCCCCAGTCATGACTGAAATTTAGAGTTTGCTAGAAGGTGACTTACGTGATACCAGATGACCCCTGAAGTAGGATACAACCTGTAATATGTGTTCGTTATTTTGGGTCCAAGAATGTTATTTTTCAGGATTTCAGATAAGATACCAAACGAGAGAGATTTACGGCCTGTGGATTGACTTACGACCCCTAATCGAGGTTTCATAAGTTGAATCTGATAGTTTTTATAACGGGCAATTGGATACGTCTTCTTCATCATTTAATCAAAACTTGAGTTGGCGAGATTCCATATCTAGTAGCATTCATCCAGGTTCTAGGAAAGGCCTTTCCAAGATGATTGGGACTTTGAAGTTGACCTCGCAATCTAGGATCACAAAGCCTGTGGGGAATATGAATTTATCGACTTTGAAAAGAACGTCATACAGTATCCCCATAGACTTCTTAATGGTCCTGTCAGCTACCAACAATCGTATATTTGTACGGGTAGGGTCTCCCAAACTTAGCTTCCTGAAAACTGCAAGGGACATCAGATTTATACTGGCCATTAGATCACATAGTGCCCTTGCAAAATCAATATCTCCGATAGTGAAGAGAATGGTGAATGCTCCTAGATCCTTTCGCTTCTGTACTAAGGACCTTTTGGATATCGCACTACAATGTTGAAGCTCTTAAAAGAGCTCTTGACTCATAGTAAGCTTTTTTTTACCAAATCCTTTATGAACTTTGCGTATCCGGGCATCTGTTCCAATGCTTCATTCAAAGGGATGTTGATAGAGAGTTTTTTAAATATGGAGAGAAAGTGTTTAAATTTACTTTCCCCCTCGTTCTTCTTGAATCTCTGAGGAAAGAAAGAAGAAGGTCTAGGAATGGGTTTCAACTTCTGTTGTATTGGCGCTGCATCACTTACCCAATCCTTAGCACGGACATCTCCAGTCTCAACATTCTCACTCTCCACCATCTCCTAACGAGCATCATCATCATCAATTTGCATTGGAGGATCAATGGTCTACTTTCTACCATTTGTAGTCACTGCCATACACTGCCTCTCATTCTTAGGATTTTGAACTGTATATGTAACTTTCTGGTATTGGTTGAGTTGAGTTGACGTCTGAACAAATTGTTTCTCAAGCTTCTTGATGGAAATAGAATGAGACTTAATTTTGTGATTATTATTAGAGATGTCAGACTTAATCCCTTTTGGTGTCTCATCCTAAGCGTCAGGTTTCTTCAACAGATGATCAAACATCTCCTCAACCCTAGAGCTGCTAGTCCTAGAATATTAGTTATTTGGTAGAATATATAGACCACTTCTGTATCCATCTTTGCATCTCCAATCAACAACTTTATCCTTGCCCCTATTCCTGTCATAGTATCCTCCTATATTGTTGTCACTGAAGGCACCATCTCTACCAAAGTTCCAACCTTGGTTTCCCTGACCTTGGCACCAATAGTCCTAATTAGACCCTTGGGAGTTGGTACGAAAATACGCCATATTATCTGTAAGAAAACACGTATTCTCTTCATAATAAGGCTCTCCTACATAGGTTGTTGTGGAGGCTGATAAGATACTGCATTCACTCGCTGCTGGTTCTGCTTCATCAATAACTCCATATTAGTATTAATTCGAGAAAGCTCTTGCATCACCTCTTTACTTTTCCCTGCTTGGGCTGAAATAGTATTGACCGAGAATGAGCTTTTTATAATTGACTTATCTCTTTCCCCCCATGCATGATTTGTCTTGACCACTCTTTCTATTCTTTGTGCAACTTCTTGGAATGGACAATCTATAAATGAGCCTCCCATGATCGTGTCAGCAACAACTTAGCTATTTTCACCCAAGGCTCTATAGAAGATCTCTATTTGGGATTTATTAACAATTTTATGCTCCAAGACACTTCTCAAACACTTTGTAAATCTCTCCCACGTGATACTGAGTGAATCACAAGACACCCATTCAAAGTTGTTGATTTGAGCCTTCAACTTTAATTTCTTTGAGATTCAGAAGAATTTCTCAAAAAAGGCCTTATGCAATTCTTTCCAAATGGTGATTGAACTCTGTGGAGCTTTGATAACCATAGTGTTGTATTGCCTATCACAGGAAGTGGGAACACGCGATGCCTAATGAAATATATAGACAGATTCTTATTTCCCATCATGCTCTTACGAACAAACACAACGTTGTTTAGATGGTTATGAGGATCCTCTGAAGGCGAACAACCCCAATTTTGCAATATTTGTAATAACCCACTCAACACGATGAAGTTTGTGTCATCCGACAGTGGAGGTAACACAATAGCTCCTGTGACATCCATCGCCATAAGGTCAAGCCAATGTTGATTCCATTGGTTAGCTATAGATTGAGGAACCTATGGTGGTGGATTGATATCCTCAAGTGGAGATGGGTTGTTGTCACCATTGTTTTTCAGTGCTGCATTTTCTATGTCCTTTGCAGTGTTGTGCATGTTATTATGGGCCATTCTTCTTAGAGTCTTTTAGATCTATGGGTCAAATAGATTCAAGGTATTTTCTCAACTTTGAGTGTTGCAAATACACTACACCTTCACACTGAAAGAAAACAAAAACTATGAAAACGTAAAATTAGGGAAATAAGGATTAATTCTCAAACTACTTGAATTAAACAAGTCTAGCCATATTCCCTAACAACGACACCAAAATATTGATGTCACCTATGATACACCTTCTTTCTAAAGGCTAAAGCGGTTGTTGTCAAGATATATAATCTAACCAAGCTTAGGGTCGAACCCATACGAAATATGGTAGACTTCCGATTAATTCAAACCAGAGTGGGGTGATTAACCTACTTATCTCTCAAAAAAGGGGGATTGTAATTGCAAGAAAAGTAAACCTAGACTAGTGCAAGTGTTGTGAAATCAGTAGAAGAGTTAACTAGGGTAATATGTTCTCCATGATTCCCTAACATAGTATTACTAGATAGTTGTAATATTTTCCAGTGTGTAGATGCAGAACGGTAAGTTAAGTTCACCAAACCCTTTGGTCCATGTGAGAGGCAAATTTCACCATGGTATTTGATCCATATCCGCAGTGTGATATTACTAACCCTTACCTATTATCCCAGTACAACCTCCCCTTGATCTAGTTTGGTTGATTAGATGAGAAAATATCAATCGAATCCTATTAATTATTCTCTATTCCTATTCACTACCTCCTTGATCCGACAAGTAACACTAGGCGAGTTCTAACGTTGTCCATCATTAAAAAAAATATAAAACAAAGAGAAGTAATTAATACATTCCTACACACCTTCCAAGAATAACGAATTATCCTGTTTTACCGTGATAGTTCTTTATAGTTCCCACAACCCTAGTGTTGGATTTAGCTACTCATGATCAGTTTAGATGCAAGAATCATGGTATATAACAACATAATTAAACACTTACACGAATGAATTTAAGAACAAAAAATCCAACTCTTCAATAGAAAATCACAAGCACAATGAAGAACACAAAAGATTGTTTCTCTCTCTCTAAAAATCCTAAAATCTATGAACTCCTGGTAACTCTCTATCCTACTTTATAAATAATAACCTAAAAATCTATTTATAATGTCTAAAATACAAAACCAAATCAAAATAGAAAAACTTAGTCGACAAGCTCTACGAGTATCTTTTATGGGTTGTATAATGTTACACGATGTGTAATCGGGATTTCATGCTCCTCTTCTACAAAGATGGAGAGGACTTCTATGAGACCTATCTATGGTTCATATAGGATTCTATGATCTATGGAAGATTTCATCTGATGAACTTTCAACACTTCTCCACTTTCTGATCCTCAGGGTACGACCTCAACTCTAGACTCATGGAATATTTTACAACTCTTATACTTTTTTGAAGAGTCTTGTTAAAAAATTTCCTTTCTCTGGAATTTTCTATGAAGCCTCTTCTATGGACTGTGAAGTATTCCAGAACCCATAAAAGTTTCCTTGGAACATCAAAATTTACAATTTTAACACACTTAGCCCTGAAATCATGCCAACCCTGTAATCGTTCAAAACAAACATAAAAACAAATCAAATCTACTAACATTTCTTTGAGAGTATTACCAGATAATTATAATCTTTTTCAGTGCGTAGATGCAGAATGATAAGTTAAATTTACCAAACCATTTGATCCAGGTGAGAGGCAAATTTCTCTATGAGATTTGATCCATCTCTGCAGTGTGACATTACTAACCCTTACCTAGTGTCCTAGTACAACCTTCCCTTGATCTAATTTGGTTGATTAGACAAGAAAATATCAATCGAATCTTGTAAATTATTCTCTTTTTCTACTCATTACTTCCTTGATCTTGCAAGTAACACTAGGCTAGTTCTAACGTTAGCTACCGTTAAAAGGCATACAAAACAAAGAGAAGTAATTAATACATTCTTACACACCTTCCAAGAATTACAAATTACACTATTAGTTCTTCATGGTTTCCATAACCTTAGTTGTGGATTTAGCTACTCATGATCTGTGTTGATGCAAGAATCATGATATAGAATAACATAATTAAGCACTTATATGAATGGATTTAAGAATGAAGAATCAAACTCTTCAATAGAAAATCACAAGTACGAATGAAGAACACAAAAGATTGTTTCTCTCTCTTTAAAAATCCTAAAATCTGTGAACTCCTAGTAACTCTCTATCCTACTTTACAAAAAATAACCTAAAACCTATTTATAATGTCTAAAATAAAAAAATCAAATCAAAATAGAAAAACTAGGTCAACAAGCTCTACTAGCATCTTCTACGGGCCATATAATGTTCCACGACTAATAATCAAGGTTTTGTGCTCCTCTTCTGCAAAGTTGGAGTGACCTTGTGCGAGACCTATCTATGGATCGTATAGGATTCTATGGCCCGTGGAGGATTGTTTTGGTGAACTTTCAACACTTCTCTACTTTCTGATCCTTAGGGTACGACCTCAACTCTACGACTCATGAAATATTTTATGACTTGAATACTTGTTCATAGAGTCTTTTCCAGAAAATTTCCCTTTACTGGATATTACTACGAAACCTCTTTTACGACTTGTGAAATCTTCCACGGCCCATAAAGGGTTCCATGGATCATCAAAATTTGCAATTTCAGCACACATAGCCCAAACATCATGCCAACCCTGTAATCCTGTAAAACAAACATAAAAACACATCAAATATACTAATATTAGTTTGAGAACACATACAATACTAAGTTTTAAGCATCAAAAGTGTTGTATTTCGACAACACATTAGGGCTTTGGACTCAAACTATAGGGATAAAAAGGGAATAGGAATTTTCATCATCCAATTCTCAAGAAAATTCTAAGAGGAGGGTTAATAAGACTCAAGCTATGGGGAAGTAGGGACTTAAGATGATCATCACATGATAGCAACATCAAGCAACAACATATAGGGGAAAGGGACTAACAGAAATCTCCAAAAATACATACCGTCATAAGAGTCAAGCACTTCATAACATCCAACAACAATACTAAATATGAGTAGAACGGGGGCCAATACTTCTATCGAGCTTACCTTAAAAAGAAAATATCTAAAAGTAAACAAGACTAAACATAAGCATGAAAAAGTGGTTGTTGTCCCTGAATGGAGGACTCACCAATAGTAATCTTCAAACCAACGTACTAGCCATGGAGAGGTGGATGAATAGAAGCTTCGACTCCTACATGGTTAGATCATGTAGGTTAAAAGTAAGCGTTAGTACTTGGAATGTACTAAGTATGTGGGATGCAATGCAATAAGAGATCATAAGCCATAATAATCAAGATCCATAATCATATACAATGGATATAAGCTTAATATGACATGAATGATCATGCCTTAGTCAAATCATGTATGGAGGATAATCAAATTTCATAACATAACATACATGTGTGGGAATAGACTATAACTGACATATAAGACCATACGACCTACTATATAGAATTCCAATGTTTACTCCACACTATAAAAGAAGTGGTTTACTTTGCCAAGGCAAATCATACCCTTACCTTACAACATAGACTTTTTGGTGGGTATTACTATGGAATCTAAATTTGTGTCTCTTTAAATAAACTTGATGAAGAAGCTGAATGGCTCTAGAATTTCTTGGAAGTTATTCCATATTTGCCTAAATCATTGACACACGTATGCATACATTGGGATAGTCAGACTGCAATAAGTAGGGTAGTGAGCATGATGTACAACAGTAAATCTCTTCATATAAGATTGAGACATAATACCATCAAGAACTGTACTCTAATGAAATTTTCACTATTGACTATGTAAGATCAAAAGATAATATGTCAGATCCACTTACAAAAGGTCTAAATAGAGAGGAAGTTGAAAGGTCATCTAAATGGATGTGTTTAAGGTCTAGGACAATTCAAGCATGATGGTAACTCTACCTAATAGACTGGACATTCTAAGAGCTAAATTCAAGGAGATTAAACAAAATTATGTTTGATGGTCCAACATTGTCAAATAATCTAATCCATTCTCATGATGAATACAATATTCAGTGATCCAAGATAAAGCTTATATTGAAACTTTTTAATGATTTCTATGTTTGGCAAGATATGACCAAATAGTTACTCTATGGGAGTAAATAATTAGGAATCACCTACGTAGGAGTGAAGTGGAAGTCGGTTCAAGGAGAATGTTAGTAAAGGTCGATTCTCTAAGCTCTCATGAAACTAGAAAGTGTTCATGGATGAAATGAACAAAATTGTGAGGACCATAGATGGTAAAAGGCTAGTTGTATGACTTATATTGTCTAGGTGTGCATTCAAGTTTAACAGTTCAAAGATATCACATCTACTGACTGATCGAGTATATCCGATATAAGTTTACCATAGAAAGTTCCAAGGAAACCCTACTTATCCCGATGCAACTAGTCTTTATTTGTAATCACACACTAGTCTGTGTATATCTATCTTTCGTGTTATAACCATTTTCATTCATGTTGGAGATTGTAAGGTTCAATATATAATGTATGAATAGATAATGGTATATAGAATAAAAATTAGTGTATTAAAAAAATAAAAATCCTAAAATTATAAAATTATTTCATTCATAAATACTTATATCACATGAATATAATGACCTATAAGATTATTTTTGTGCTTTCATGTGAATTTATTATTTTACTCCTTTTCATAGTTGTGTCATAGTTATTAAGCAGTGTTGAGATGGATGGCATGGTTCCTGGAGTGATTAAATGAGTTTTGTGCAAGTTTCCTCCTTTTTAGAACTTTAAGTTGAAAAGAGTTGATTTTAGTCAACATCTGGAGATCCGAGCATCAGATAATTATTTTGATAGTTTTATTAACTTCAGATGGCCCATTTTGGTGTAGAAGGAAGATTATTTTGGATTTGGAGTTTTTGTTTTGAGTTTGGGCAAAAACCTATTTTAGAAGTAAAGTTTTAGCCAAGGTTTGACTTCAGTCATCTTTTTGGAAAAATGAGCTCGGATGGTAATTCCACTAGCACGGTTAGCTCTGAAATGCCATATTTGGTCTAGAATGATCTTTGGTTTGGGTCTTGAGGTGTTCAAAGTGCGTTTTGGCCTCAAGCATTTTATAGTTCAATTCTTGAAATGATCAATTTCGGTCAATATTTTAGGGAAACATGCTCGGATGAAAATTCCTCAGCGTGATTGGTTTCAAAATATTGAGTTTGTCCTAGAACACCCTTAGATCAGTTCCTAAGGTGTCTGAAATGACTTTGTAGCCATTTTTTACATTTATGGTGTTGAATCCTTCAAAATATTAACTTTGGTCAATATTTCATTGAAATTAACTCTGTTCTAAAATTCATCAATTTCATTGAGTTCGAATGTTATTTTTAGTTGGGAAGCATAGTTTGTTTCTGTTGATAGGGTTTCAAATGAATTTTGGACCCCTATTGGAGAGAAATCTCCCTTTTCCAAGTTTAGTACCAGTTGGTTGCTTGTGCATGTGGAGCTACACCCCACGTTTGTGGAGGGTTAGGTTCCTTTACTCTCGTGTTCGTGGGAGGCCTTCATGATCATGAAGGGTAAGCCGACTAGTGATTTTCATTCGTAGGCTCCTAGCTGCATTCGTGGAGGGTTGTATTGCCTTACTTTTGCATCGCAGAGGGTTGATTGACTCAACCTCTGTATTTAAGGTAGGCACCTTCACGTTTGTTGAGAGTAATTCAATGCTAGGTCCAAAAAAAAAGGGCATTCCAGCAGCCAAGTCTAATTTTGAGACTGCATTTTCAAGATTTTAAGGGCAATTATTCACCAAATTTCTTGATTCTTGTTTTGATGTATCGTGAGTCTTGTGGGAACATTTCAGCAACTACAAATCTCCCTTTAACCTTATATGTTTTGCCTATTTTTGTGACTTTTCTTCATTTTCGGGCTACTTAGGGTATGCTAATTGGTGGGTTGTTTAGGGCCCATTCGATCTTCCGAATATACTCATTTATGGGGTACAAGTTCCTTGATCCTATTAGGACCTTACGACAGAGTTAGTTTCTTGAAATTATTCATGGGTTCTAATGTTATATGTTTAGCAAAATTCTAATCCAAATTTAACTGTGGAAATATGGGGTACCATTGGTTTTATGTTAACATGTTTATCGATAATTTGATAAAGTGACATTGTTTGGAGGCTATTCGGAAGGACAAGGCACTGGAGTAGCAAGTTATTATATTTTTCGGCTTTAAGGTAGCTATGGTTTTCCTTTTTAGACTTTGGTTGGATCGATTTTACTTAATTTGAATAGTATCATATGAATACGGTGCAAATTAGTGGAATTTTAGTGTGTGTGATTATTGATGATTGGAATTACCAAATATTTTGGAGATTTTGTGATCAGAAGCCTTAGTTTAGGAAATTCTTTGTGTTGCGCCATGGAAAATTCTTAGAAATGGCTTGTTAGGGGATTAAACTTAGAACAAAATGTCAAGTTACCGAATTATGTGATTTATTATATTTATAGTTGTGATTGATCATGACTCGTAAATTTGGAAAGATGCTAAAATATGAAAAATGACTAATGCGCATAATTTGGTCGTTGGTTGTTTTTGATGATGTTGATCTAATGTGAGCCTAAAATGAGTGATTTCATGAAAAGTGGGGATGAATGGTAAATTTGCACTTATTTAGGGCTTGAGTTATGCATAAGAAGTGTCCTTAATGCCCTATTTTAATCTATAACCTGATATAAATTGTTGTTTTTGCGGTAAGGTGATGATTTAGGAGTACTTGGAACACAAACATGCAAAAGAGGTCAAAAATGAACTAACAAGGAAGTGTTGAACTCCTTACATCATAGAAGGGTTCTTGGTGGGTAGCCATAGTACCCCTGACTTCTCCAAATGATCACCCAGCAAGAAGCAAGCCAACTGGAAAAAGTGCAAGCTATAGCATCGCAGAAGGGTACTTTGGTGGGTCGCCAAAGTACCCCAGACTTCTCCAAATAATCACCCAGCAAGAAGCAAGCCAACTGGAAAAAGTGCAAGTTGTAAAAGTAATTTGGTGAGTTGCCAACTTAGTTGACAACATCCATTTAGCTCGCATAATAGATTATTAGTTTGATCTGGAGTCACTAGTTATAGGGAGAACTCAAACTCTAAATGGCACATCGCCAACCAGGTTGATGACCTTGACTGAGCTTGCAAAAATTTCACTTTATGTTTGGTCAAGAGGAGCAGTTTGTGAGCTGAAGGCATACTATGCTAGTCGTCGACTTGATCGACAAAGTCAATTGATGTCGCAAATATGAAATTTGAGGAAGATACTTTGTACTTTTTGTACGGAGTATAAATAGCTCAGTGGCTGAAAAAAGTGGTACATTATTCTGAGAGTGTTTCAAATGTTCCAGTTTCTTTTAAAGAATAGTACATTGTTATAGACTAGAGGAGTACATTTTTTGTTAAGTGGGAAATTTTTTCTTCTCTTAGAAAGAGAGTAAGGGTTTTGAAAAAAAAACTTGTATTGATTTCTTCTAATTTTTTGGGCTTGAAGAGAATCATAATAGAAGAAAATCTATTTGGTAAATTATCGATGTTCCATTTGATGATTAACTAAAACCTCAATACTTCCAGAGGGATAATGTAGACTATTATGTAGTAATTGACTTTTGGGTGTTTGATTTTACTTGAGTTATTGATGAATTCTTACGAGTTTTATTATTTAATCATGTTTTTATATATGGATTGAGGTTGAAAACTTAGTCCTAGCTTAGAAGAATCCTCATATATGCTTGAGAGGGTTGCATGAGGTATGGTTAAATGATGAATGACCATTTATGTGTTGAATTAATGAATTTGCTTAGAGATTAGGGAGTTTTTTCTATGGTTGAGGTGTTATGTCTTGAACCCGTAGTAGCTTGAGAGAGTATTATAGAAAGTTGATCTTGAGTTTAAGAGAACCTTGATCAGATATTAGATCCACCTGCCTACCCATGTTGATTCATCATCTTTTGAGTATTTTCAAACACCTATGCCAATTACTACTTGTATGTCTATGTATCTCTCCTAGAAGTTATTTAAACCATCTTATTCCTTGCTATTATTGCTTAAATGTAGTGAAATTTTTTTCCATAGTTTACTTTCATATCATTGTTAGTTTCTATGTAATGCTTGCTCATGCTACAAAAGATTAAAGCACCATTGCTATTTCTTGAATGAAATTCTAACCTAAGCATTTTTCTGTGGTTCGACCCCGACTCCAAGTTGGGTAATATACTTTTGACGACCGCGAACACTTAAAATTGTGAAAAGTGTTTGTTGATGCATTAACTTATTAGGGAATAATCAAAATGACACAGTTGCCAGGAAAATAGCATTAGATTTCTTTGAAGAAGTTCTTTGGTGATTTAATTTTTAGTAGTTTGAGTTTGTTTACTGTCCTTTTTATTGTTTTTTCTAATTATAAGGTGAAGACATAAGTGTAGTCGGAAGCATGGCTGGTTCAAATGCAGGCATCACAATGACATTGCTAACCTTAATAATGTTGCAAATGCCAACGATGCTATACTAAATATGATGGGCAATGCTAGTGTAATACGTTTACTACCAACTAAAGGAGTCTTTAACGTAATCAGAACCATGTTGCAACTATTGTAAATTAAAGGTTTCTATGGTGGAAAACTGGTTGAGGACCCTCGTGATCACATAAGGAACTTCTTGGATGTGTGCAACCTGTTCACATTGAGAAATGTATCTCAAGAGTCTATCCATTTTTAGTTGTTCCCATTCTCGTTGAGTGTCGAAGCTTAAAAATGGTTGGCCAATCTTCTAACCGAATTAATCACTTCTTGGGATAAGATGAGAGATTTTTTATTGAGAGATTCTTTCCCTCCAACAAAGATACTAAAGCTTAGGGATTACATCCAAAACTTCAAAAGAGTGGAGGGAGAACCGATTCATAAGACTTGGATTCATTTCCAAAAACGTTTGTTGCAATGCCCAAACTATAGAGTGCCTGGACATTTGTTTCTCTAATATTTCTATAGAAGTCATGATATGGTTAACAAGATCATTGTTGATAATTTGGTTAGTGGTGCTTTAATGAAGCAAACATTTTCAAGAGCAACTAAGTTGTTGGATGAAATGAGAAAAGATTACAGAGCTTGGTATACAAGGGATGATATGATTACACCTCTCATCTTAGGGATGACAAAAGAGCAAATAGAAAAGAATCAAGAACGAGATAAAAATATGGCAAAAATGATAATGCATCTTGATCTCTTGATAAAGCATGTTACAGGGGTTACTAAAGTGGTTAATGCTATTTGAACAAGTGAAAACTTATTCGAAGAGGTTGTGATGTATGACAAAGATATTCAGTTCTTGTGTCAAATGGGTGCTTATCACTGAAATATTTCAAAGGAAAAATGCTAGCTAAGGTTGGAATCAATGCGGTGAGTGGAGAGACTATGGTTCAAATTAGAAAGAGTGAGAGGTTGAAAGAGAGACGTTATGTATCTCCACATGAGTGTACATAGGCTGGAGAGTCAAAGGCGCACTATCGGATCGAGGACATTTTTGTTCAAATTTTGAACAAGGTGGAAGGTTATGACAAGGTACTCAAGGAGATGAAGGGTGACTTCTCAATATTGAACCAAGTGGTCACATCACATTTGGCTGCTATTAAATACCTTGAGTCTCAATTGGGTCAAATCTCCTCTTAGCCAAACCAAAGGCCACAAGGAGGTCTCTCGAGTGATACCATTGCAAATCAAAAGAAAGACCATGCTCATGTTGTTGTTTGAAAGATGCCTAGATAAGTCATACCACAACGTTAACTAAGGCACTTCTTGAGAGGCAACCCAAGTTTAATTTATAACTTTTAGTGTTTTTACATTATTTCTTGTTGTTTACAAGTGGAAGTTGAGTAAGTGAGTTAAAATAAAGGATGTGAAGTGAAGGACAAATTGGCAAGCAAGGGTATAGATTTGTGATTTGCCAACATGGTTGGTAGTGCACAGTAGATCGCCAAAACTTCAAAATTGCACATGGGCTACTGTTAAAAGGGCGAGAAAGGATATATATCTATGATTCATTGATCCAGTCCGTACGGTAATTCAACTTTGCAAAGTTCCCTTTGCCCCTCGGCCTAAGTCAAATTTTGTGATGCAGGTGGACCTTGCAACTCATCGAATCGGTTGGCAATGTTAATGACCTCACAAAATTTGCCCTGGTGTGAACTAAAGAATATTTTTATAGACGTTATTCTCTAATCTTTTTAAAATCCCACTTCTCTCTCTACTTTCCCTCACTACCCCATACATCCCTTTACTTTCTTCAAGTTGATTTTCAAGATTTTAGTGAGGTTATAGGCATGTCCACATAGTTTGCGCATCATCTACCTATTCTAAAGCTTTATTGAAAGATATGGCCTCTTTATTTTTTATTTCCAAGCTATTATTCATGTATTTTTGGGTGCAACTAGTGTGTTGAAATCATGCTTTGATGTGTTGGATTGTGTTAGGAGACCATATGCTTAATTTTGGGTATTAAGCTGATTTGAAATGGTTTAGATTGGATGTTTGGGGCTGATTATTGAACCTTTGTGGGTGAAGTCTAAGTAACCTAGTGCCCCTGATTGACAAGTTTACCCGATGTTGGATTAGTGATGATTCTCTTAAGGGTTTTACTATCAATCAAACACTCCCACTCATCTAGGGCTTTAATGGTACATAAAAAGTGTCCTTGATGTCCTATGTTTTTGCTAAAATTATATAAATTATTATTTTTCCAGCAAGATGAAGATTTAGGAACACTTGGAACACAAACATGTAAAAGAGGTCGAAAATGAGCTAACAAGGAAGTATTAAACTTTGAGCATCGTAGAAAGGTACTTGGTGAGTCACCAAAGTACTCGAGATCTCGCCAAATGATTACCCAACAAAAAGCAAGCCAAGTAAAAAAAAGTGCAAGCTACTAAAGTGAAATAGTGAGTCGCCAACTTAGTTGGCGACATCAATTTAGCTTACATAATAGGTCATTAGTTTGGCCTAGAGTCATTAATTAAATGGAGAACTCAAGCTCCAAATGGCGCATCGCTAACCAGGTTGGCGAGCTCGACTGAGCTCGCTAAAATTTTACTTCAGGTCTAGTCAAGTGGAGCAGTTTGCGAGTCGAAGGAATACTATGTGAGTCGCCAACTTGATCGGCTAGGTTAACTAATGTCATTTATTGGAAATTCGAGGAAGATACTCTATACTTTTTGTACACAGTATAAATAGCTCAGTGGGTGGCAAGATTTGTACACACATTATTCTGAGAGAGTTTCAGATGTTCCAGTTTTTTTAGAGAATAGTACATTATTCTAGAATAGAGGAGTACAATTTTTTACTTAGTGAGAAAAACTTTTCTTTTCTTAGAAAGAGAGTAAGGGTTTTGAAAGAACTTGTATTAATTTCTTCTTATTTCTTGAGCTTGAAGATAATCATAGTGGATGAAATATATTTGGTAAATTACTCATGTTTTGTTTGATGATTAGCTAAAATCTCAAAACTTCTTGGGGGATAATGTAGACTATTATGTAGTAATTAACTGTTGGGTGTTTAATTTTGCTTGAGTTATTGATGAATTCCTATGGACCTTCTATTTAGCCATGTTTTTATTTTTGGATTGAGGTTGTAAACACAGTCCCAACTTAGGATCCTCATGTATGCTTGAGAGGGTTGCATGAAGTGAGGTTTAATAATGAATAGCCATTAATGTGTTAATTAATGAAATTTTCTTAGAGATTTGGGATTTTTTGGTAAGGTTGAGGTATTATGTCTTGAACCCATAGTAGCTTGAGAAAGTATTATGGAAAATTTATTATGAGTTTGAGAGAACCTTGATCAAATATTAGATCCATCCGCCCTACCCATTCATCATCTTCTGAGTATTTTCAAACACTCATGCCAATTACTATTTGTATGTCTATGAATCTCCCCTAGAAGTTATTTAAACCTTCTTACTCCTTGCTATACTACTTAGTTGTAGTGAAAATTTCTCCCATAGTTTACTTTTAGATTACTGTTAGTTTCTATGTAATTCTTGCTTATGCTACAAAAGATTAAATCACCAGTGCTACTTCTTGAATGGAATTATAACCTGAGAAATTCTCTGTGGTTCGGCCCCAACTTCAAGTTAGGTAATATACTTCTGACGACTGCTAACACTTGAAATTGTGAAAAGTATGTATTGATGCATTACCTTAATAGGGAATAATCAAGTGGGCATGTTGGAAAGTCATAGGATTTTGTAAAAATTGTGATAAATTTTTAGAAATATGGTACCATGTTTTCTTTATAAAATGGATAGAGAAACTACTTAATATTGATAGCTAGATGATATTTCAGGCTACCCATAAATATTTTGGGTTACATATTTATTATGAAAGCTCAAGGCTGTACCAAACGACCCGTAGACATCCTTTAGGGTTACATAGTGCATACATTGATAGCTCAATGATATTCTGAGTGTACCATAGACATTTTGGGTTATAAATTTTATTATGGAAGCTTGAAGCTATTCTGAGTGTCCCGTGACTATTTTTGGGTTTGTTTCCACTATCATTTAAATGGAAATTATTTGTGTTTGTGTAGAAAAAAGGAAAGATAATTGAAATAATTTATGGCATTTGTAGTGTATTAGTAGATTGATATGATGACGTTTGTATCGAATCTTTGGGAGGCTATCAGTACTATTAGGATGAACTTGTTATTCATTATTATAATCGTGCTTTGCAATAAAAGTTTAGCTTTTGAAAGTGTAACAACCCAAAATTTTTCTAAAACTCCTTATGGTTGGTCTTGTATGATGTACTATTCTTCAGGGTTGAGTTTTGGTAGCCACGGGTTGAGTTTAAGTGGCCGAACGCAAAATGGATCTTTTGGTTGCCTAGAGAAGCCGTTTGGGCAGTGGACTTCAAACTGTCATAACTTTGGATGCGTGTAAAATCATGTGGGATTCTATATAGAAAATTTAATCTCTTTGAGTTAGCTTCTCAACGCAATTAGTTTCACTCAATTCGGAGTTCGGATGAGGAAATTATGTCCTAAACAGTGGGACTGCCTGAAATTCAGAAGACATTGGAGATAGGCTCTGAAAAGTGGCCAAGGACAGGGCCACGG
>JBCEWC010007302.1:0-21620 GCA_038996855.1 Solanum aculeatissimum | reverse complement strand
CCTACTATTATTAATTGAATACATCACTTGAATGTTTCTGATATTCCTTTGTTCTATGTCATGTTTTGTTGAGATTAATCTTAACCAGTTAAACTTGATTGGTTGTACTTCTGTAAGTTATGGTTTCTTCATTTGATATTTATATCCTCTATTTATTTATGTAGTCTCTGTCGTTATTCATTGAAGACATATCCATATTGTTTTTAAATATCCTGTAGTCCTTTGCCTTTTATATTTATTGTAACATGTAAGTTCCTTTGTTATAGATTCTGTGAGTTTGGTGTTTGCCTTTCTGCATGATATTTATATCCTCTTCTTACTTATACTACGTTATGTCAATGGCAACAATAATTGTATAGGTGTACAAAAATTTCTTCTTAGTACCAATATAATTGATAAAACCTAAACTCAGGAAGTCTTCAAATTAAATACTTGTGTTACTATTAAAAAGGTATTAAATAACCCGTCATCACTCTATTACCAGTTAGGAAAAAGTCTAGAAACAGATTTATGTCCATCAGAACTTCACCATTGATTTAGTTGAGGTGCTTAAATTTTTTTTACAACTCTAAAGTACTTTAGGAAGTTCATGAGGCTTTAAAGTTTTTGATAGATTTCTTTACAAATTGGTAAGGAAACAAACATTCTTCTACCTAAACATGTTTATCGATTAGAACAATAAAGAATTAAGGCCCCTAAACCTGGATTAGCCAGTGGCTCATCTGTTAAGGAAAGGAATAATACACTTTTGAGACCAGTCCCAATGTAGTGATAACAATTAAAAGATTTTATGGTTACTTTTGGACATTGTAAACTATAGTTACCAAGAAATATAAATACCTTTTGTTGTTGTATTGAAGGCCTATGACATTACTTTAATTTAGTAGAATCAACTGTTTTTGTTTTTTACTTTAATAAACAGAGTTTAATCGAATTTTACATAGATAAGCACCAAACTTGATTTGTTGCTTTAAAAAACTGTGGCATTGACATGCATTTGGAACTTTTACAATGTAACATGAATGGAACATTTAATATTAGCCTCACACTTGAATGCACTGGTCATATTTCGTATTGCCAAGGAGAAGAACTTCCTATTGAAGATGTATCAACCAATTCATTTCTATGCAATATATATATTTCTTTACATTCTTAAATATTCTTTTTAACTTCCTCAAATTTAGAAAATAATTTTACTTCTATTCCACCCACAATTTTCATGGAGATTCCTCAGACTTCTTTCTTGTATTTAAAGATCGCTCTCTGACGCTCATATATTTTGCACAACAACAACAAAATAATAGCACTTTAACATTTTTGGGAACGTTTTTCCTTTGAATAAGGTATTCTTGATGGTTTAGGAAAAGCACAAAAAATATAGATATTATCAAATTATCATATGTAAATTTAATGAGGTAGTTCTTCACCGCGCGAAGCGCGGATAATTTACCTAATTATACAATAATATACAATTTTTTCATATTTTATTTTTTACAAAAATATTTAAAAACTTGATATACACTATTACATAAAATTATAAAGAAAATTCATACGCCAATAATATACAATATTATATATTAGGAGTAATATACAAAATAATGGATTTTGATGTGCGTAATCTGTTCAGACTAGACAAAAAGAAAGAGATCTTGATCTTATTTCATTTCTCTTGCATGTCCAAACCAATCAAATCCCTAAGTCTCAACCTATTTGTCCTCTTACTTGCATTATTATTGGAGTAAAAATTACATTAAATATCAGTATCCATTTTTTCGTCCAAATCATACATGTATTTTTTTTTTTAAATACATAAATTTACATTTAAATTTGTCTAAGTAATTATGTAACCTTGACTTTACATACATAAATACATTAAAATTTATCTGGAAAAAATATTTAAACATTTTGAGTTGATCCGAAAAAAAATATTTATACACCTCGACACAAATTGACATTAAAATTGACTGTTTCAAAATTTCCACAATTTCTGAGCAGCCGCTAGCTGCGGACATGTCGGGCGTTCACCAGGAGGTCAATACGACACCGCTTCGTTTGCGTAGGAAGGTCCATCTCATTAAAGTTAACGGCGAAAAGAAAAACGTCGGGGAAAGGGAAGCCAACAGTACACGTAACCCTGAAGAAAATGACAGCTTTGCCGTCGGCAAACTGGCAATGGGAAAATGCTGCCGCCAGCGCCGCCGCTGGCCTCGCCACAGTCACTTTCTCTCATTCCCTTGATGTTGTTCGTACCAGATTTCAAGGTAGTGTTAGTTATGCTTTCCTGTTATAGCAAATGAATGATCATGTTGTTTCCTTTCCTGGGAGCTTAATTTTGTGTAAATGTTAATCATAGTTTACGATGGAAGAATCTCCAACGTTCCCGCCTATAGGAATACTCCTCACGCTTTATTTGCCATTGCTCGTACTGAGGTTTGCTTTTCTGAATCTTTCCAATTTCTGCAGATATTGAAGCTTAATGCATACATTCCGAAACTCACCTTGTAGTTCATGATTTGAAAAAGAAGTTGCTTTTTAATTCGTATTGTTGGTAGCTCGGATGTAAGACAAATTCATAGACTAATATGTTGAGGATTCATGTTTTATGAACTTTGAGTTTCTGAAATAGGTAATATCAGCTTCAGGAAAAATGCATAAGCAACAATGTTTAACAAAATAGGTTCCATCCTCTATCAGGAAAGGGAACGTGGTTTAAAGTTGAGGGGATGGCCTGATCTTGGTGTATCTAAATGGCATGTTTGCGGTAAGTAACCTTCTAAGGAGATATGAGGTATGTTCCCCTGGACAAGGTACAATTGATACGTATGGAGTTTTATGGTTGTTTTGTGAATTCTTCACATTATGATATCCAATCCATGGTGACAATATCCATTTTCTCCCTCAAGAATCTTTTTGGAACCGTTGAGAGGAAGTGTATCCTAGTTGAGTTTGTATATGGCTCCTCCAACTGGAAAGATAGGTTATTTGATTTCTTATAAATATGGTTAGGTCCTTTATTTGAATGTCAAGAGTGGGGTGAGATGTCAGTTTTCGATCGCAGTGGTGTTTGCATCAACTTTCTATCACAGTGGTGCATGACCTGCTTGGACACACTGGTTTTACTCCAAATCTTGACTGAGTGCTTTCTTGTTCCATTTACCTGTTTTTACAGGTAGAGTTGATTCAGTCAGCTTCATAACAATGTAGTGAGAAACTCCATCAAACTTTGTCGATCACAATCAAACATTCCACTAACATATGCTTTTGAATATGATGATCCTTTACTTGCTGCAGATTGTCGCATGCTTACCTTATCGCTCATATATCTGCTCATGTTGCCACTAAATTGACCGATTAGTTACCCTATTGTCTTTGCATCAGGGTTTTAGAGGACTTTATGCTGGTTTTTACCCTGCTGTTCTTGGGTCAACTATTTCATGGGGTTTATATTTTTTCTTGTAAGTAACATCATTTCTTTTTGTTGATAAGTTCTTGTAAGTAACATATTCTGTTTCCAGAAGGCTGCTCTCAGTGAGCCCTTTTTTCTTCTTTCTCTTGTTAAGATTTTGCTCTATGCAAGTTGTGTCTATGAGTATGTGAAACAGTATTTAGACTCAAATCAATACCTGATGGGTTTCCCTTTTACAGTATTGGCCTATTTTATTATATTTGTTTGGGTTACCCTTTGTAAAGCAATAAAAAGGAGACAACAACATCGAAATATACCGAAAGAACAAATCTTGATTGATAGAGCTTATTATTATACCCTTCCGGGGTGGCCCGGTGGTTTGGGCTTGAGACTTCCTTGTTGGAGGTCTCAAGTTCAAAATCCTTTGCCAGCGAAAGCAAGGAGTTTACCTTCTAGGTCAAGCCAAGAGCTCATTATTATACCTCTAAAATCCATTGCACTTAGAAATGATACATCAGAAGATCCCATTAGGTCTGCCAGTATCAGTTGTTAGTTGTTTCACTTGGATCTGGTATAATCAATTTTAATGATTGACAAGCTGTAAATATTATTCTGTTAACATAATCCATGTACTTATCAATTAAAAGAAAAATGATTTTCTTGATACGCTATTTACTGTTTTGATTTTAATACTGAATTTACGGGTGCTTTAATTAACATCTACATCCATAACATGTTAGTTAAGAGGCAACAGTCATTATTTCACACATGGGATTGCTTGCAAGAGACAATGTTCTTCTTGTAGGAAGCAGTCAATATATTAGGTTGCTTTCTCTTTGATTTCTTACATTTCTAGGCTTGAGAGACATCTTTCTCTAACTCGTCCATTTTTTTGGAATTTTCCTTCTGTAGCTATAGCAAGGCTAAGCAAAGGTATCTGAGGAACAGGGAGGAGCTGAGTCCAGGCCTTCACCTTGCTTCAGCTGCAGAAGCAGGAGCGCTGGTCAGTAGTCAAATTTCTAATGCTTTAATGAAAGAACAATGTGTAGTTCATGTGCTCATATGATCAGCATTCCATTGACCAGTTTTTGATAGGAATGCAAAACAGATAGTTAGATGATGTGATTCTTTATTTCCTCTTTGAGTGCAATTGTAATTGTCTTGCTGGTGATACATCCCTTTCTGTTGTTAAAAGTGTTACCAATATAAAATCCTTTTTCCTGAAAGAAAGGCAAGGTCGAATAATAAACCTATTCTTTTGAACTCCCAACAGGCAGGGGGGGGGGGGGGGGATTATTGATTCCCATTGATCATTGGGAACCACAAATGTATGTGCTTAGGTGTTAGTCAAATACAGGAACTGGTGAATCTCATAGACAAACAAATTTGATTATGTTGATCTTTTTGTGGACAATCCCCCACCCCACCCTTTCTTCAGTTCTGATGAGAACAGATTGATGACTTCTTCGGTTTACCACTAACATAAAATCTTTTGGTACAAAAAATATGTGGCATGCTTATTTCAGCAACTTTAAGCACATACCTCTAATATTGCAGACTATGTCATATCTTAAAAGGTGTGTTTGTCGGAATTCAGGTCTGTTTTTGCACCAACCCCCTTTGGCTTGTGAAAACAAGATTGCAACTTCAGACTCCTAATCAGATTCGTCCATACACCGGGTTTCATGGTCTGCTTCACTCTCGTATTAACTTGCAAAGTGTTTCATTGTGTATTCATTTAACTTTTGAGCACTCTAGGGCCATTTCTTTCCATTGTAATGACCTTTATTTCTTCAATTTTGAATATCTTTAGTTTTTGTTTACTAAGGTTCTATTGCAACTTCTGCTCTCTTTTGTATGTGCAAGCACATTTAGTTATCCAACCAACCTCTTTTGTATTTACTGTCCTACTTATCAACTTCACATGAACTTTGTTGTTTATGGATTGATTCAGATGCTTTAAGAACCATAATTAAAGAAGAAGGATGGAGGGCTCTTTACAAGGGGCTTATGCCAGGCCTTTTTATGGTTAGAATTACATTTTCTTCAGTTCTTGGATGTAATTTCGTTCTGTAAATGAATGTCTTCTTATCTCGACGTAAAATTTTGAAGTTAACCATCATAGTTTATTTTACTTTTTGGATATATTATCTAAACTATATACAGCCAATTTAATGCTGACATGTAGCCCTTCATTCACGAAATGCGCTGGTCTGTTGTTTTGCTTCAGCTGGTTACACATGGTGCTATTCAGTTCACGGCATATGAGGAATTTCGCAAAGTTCTTGTTAGCTCAAAAGCTCAGGACAATGAGAACACACTTGCCACAGCTGCTGACTTGTTGGTGAGGCTCTAGAAGCAATGTCTGTTGCAACTTTTGGATGTAATTCAACTCAATAGCTATATTTATGTTTGGATGACCAGCAAAACTAATCCCTGCATGTATATTAGATATTGGAATTCAGATGTGGTTAGCCGGATAAGAACGAGTACAGATTGAGGAGGATTTTCTAAGTTAATGAGCAAATAGCCCAGATGAGAATACAGTCCAACTCTTAGGATATGTTTGGCATGGAGGAAAATATTTTCCAATTTTTCCATGTTTGGTTGGTCAAAAATATTTTCTCTTGGAAAATAAGTTCTTAAAATGAGGAAAATGACTTCCTTAATCAAAGTAAGGAAAGTAAGTTACAAAAGTGATATTGCAAATTCCTTATCTCTTCCTACCCACCCACCTCGTCTCCCCTTGACCATCCCAAGCCCCACCACATCCCATTCCCATATTGTGTTGCTAGATAACATAGAAATACTCTTGAGATAATATTTTTTTTTCTTACCTATCAAACATTAGAAAATAAGTAAAAAAAGTCTGCTTGCTTTCAAAGAAAACATTTTTTAGGAAAATATTTTTCTCCATACAGAACACACCCTTACTGTTCACTTTCCTTTCCTCGTTATTTCATCAGGTACTTGTGCAGTTGCATCATGTAGGTGTCTTAGGAAATCTTGTATGCTAACTTTTCAAACCTCTTCTCCTTGATCAGATGAGATATTATTTCTATTTCATGTATACGGATTATCCAAAAGCACATTAGATTTCTTTTCAGTCCCTTGTTTATTGCATCAGAGTGACACTAGCCTGCCCAACCCCTTCACCTCCCAATTAGAAACGTAATATAAAAAGAAAAAAGAAAAAGAAATAAGCTCCAACTACTAGAAGAAAAGTAAAAAGGAATATTTTTCTTTGATAAGCATATCAGGGTGAAGAATGCTTGAATTATTTTCTGAACTGACTATGTGGTTCTTGATATTGTTTTATGTGGTGAAAAATGATTTACTTTGAACCAGTGAACTCCCACTCATTGATCAATTAATGGAAGCCTATTTTCTGCTAAATGGTTATATACAGTATCTTATTTTTTTGTCTGAAAAGCAAGAAGATGTGGTTAAGGCTCACTGTTTAAATGCAAAAGAATTGGTTGTACCATGTCTGGAGGTTGATTATTACTCAAGAGCACTATCAGATGGCAATGATATTGTGATCACTGTAATGATTAGTTCTTTCATATGGAATACTCTGTTGTAGAAAATTCACCACTTCAATTCCCAATGAGATAGAAAATGTTAACTTCTCTTAGCCTTGAAGTGGCATTGTTTTAAATATCTGCTCTTACATTTCTTTCACAGGATTCAGTTGACTATGCAACACTAGGAGCTTCTTCTAAGCTGGCAGCCATTCTTACAACATACCCATTTCAGGTATGTTAGGGGTGTGATCAATTTGTTCTTTTCTCTATTCTTGGGAATATGGGTTCGAACACAGAAGGTTCTGAGAGCATTATGGAGTACCCACCTAAATGCGCCTATTCATTCTAACAATCTATTTCCCTGTGTTCCTCACTTTTATCTTTAACTAATAATGTATTTAAATGAAACCTTTTCAGGTTATACGATCTCGATTGCAGGTAACTGTTTTTCATATTACTGCTTTATGCGCCACTTGGTACAACTCTTCCCAGTAGACAAGCATCTAGTGGCTCTTGATTTGTTTTTCTATATTAGTTAAGGTCTATCTTCTCTTTAAACAGCAACGACCAAGTACAACTGGAGTTCCGAGATATATGGATAGCTGGCATGTTGTGAAGGAAACTGCAAGGTCAGGATGAAATTCTGGCTTATTTACAGCTGATGCACTTGATTAATTATACACGAATGTCAAGCATTGAGTTTGCTATATATTGAGATGTTTTCAGAATCTACATACAAGTTCATCTAATGCTCTTATCGGTGGCTTTCAGTATCAGGAAATCAAACTCAGAATAAACAAAAGCCGAAGAAATTCAAAATTCCTTTGATTTAATTTTTCTACTCTGGCAAGTGTAATTCTTTTTTAAGACCATTAAGTTTAGAAAAGGTTTTCAGTCATTATCGAACTCTTTAAAAGCTTACTTCAATTCAAAAGGATGTGCAGAGGAAGCAAAATAAAATTTTCAAATTTTCCAAGTCCTCTCTCAATCCTAAATGTCTTCCGTCCTGTATCTTCCTCTCATTTAATTCATCCAATTGTAGTCATCAAAATCGTTAAATAAGAGAAGAAAGTTGGACAGCCCCCACCCCGTTATTGGTAAAATTACCCCCTAATTTTTCATCCTTCCCTTTTTTTTCTTTTTGAGCTTACAGGTTTGAGGGTGTACGAGGCTTCTACAGAGGTATCACGCCAAACATGCTGAAAAATGTTCCTGCAGCTTCAGTTACCTTCATTGTCTATGAGAATGTTCTAAACCTGCTAAAATTGTCTAGGAGAGATTATTAGTTCTTTTACATCTTTTTTGCCTCCCATTCCTACTGTAGCACTAGCATTCTACACTAGTGAAGCAATATCTGGAAAAAGAATACTCACAAATTTGACAGAAGCACAAATAGAATCACAATGCTGCTTAAGAGCGTGTAAAAAGTGGACAATTTTATGGCGGGCGTACTTTAACAATATTTCTAGTCTTTGTAATTTATCAGATAAGAAATAATTTTTGAGTCCTTGTTCAAGTACTCACTAAGCTGCTTCTGTAGCAACAGTATTTGATGGAAGCTATGCTCTTGACATCTAATAATACTGTATCTGAACCTTGTTAGTTAAATGCATGTTCTTGGTTGTTGGCAAGAACACTGGATGATTTTTTTTCATTTGTCCAAAGTCTTGATGGATAGAGTTAAGTAATACTTATTTTGGCGGAAAGATGGTATGATAGTCCATGGAAGAAAGCCTAGTAGCATGTACATGCTACCACCTTTTTTTTGGGGCAGGAGGGGGGGGGTATTGAGGGATGAACAAAGGGAATAATTTCAGTCCAGCTTCAAACCTACGCTTGCCAATCCTTTAATGTTGATGTTATTGGATTCTGACTAGGGTAACTATAACATTATACTAGACCACACAGAAGTACCATGTTTTTGCAACTTCGACAAATTAATGTGTGGATTTTAGATGGCACGTCTTATCAAGTTATCATTTAAAATGTGGCTAAAGAATAGACATCAAACTAACCTATCAAAAAAAAAAAAACAGACATCAAACCAATCAGAGTCGAGTAAGAAGAAGACCAAACAATTCAGATTTCAGATGAGTTTCTGCGGAAATAACTCACGAAATGATTGCATATTAGGATATCAAAATCATAAATCCTTAAACAGAGTCAACCTCAACAATTAACAATTGTACATATCTGCATATGTGCAAATGCCGATGCGCACAATAGCTTTTTTTTCCTTTTCTCCCCCGCCTGAAAATGACAGTGGATCAACTTATGCAATCCTCAACTATTTCACTGAGTACTTGCTTACCTCGGACCAGCATAACTTTGTGCACCAAGACGTTGAGAATGAGAAAAAATCACCTAGTGTTTCTCATCTCTACTGAAATTTGAACCCTAATTCCCCATGACTTTTATCCCCTTTCATTGATCAGTGGACCACACTATTGGGTGCACATAAGCATAGCTGTATTATAGCAGGCAGCACCAACGAGGAGGAGCAGAAAGTTCAAAGAACTAGACACATTCCTATCATTTTACCTGATGTTACTCAGCAGGCTAAGGAAAAGAAAGTCACCAATAACAACAAAGCAAAGTAAGTGCAAACTTGTCGTTAGATGCCAGAAGAGAACTCTTCATGAGCTATCAATTAGGTTGTAATGTATTTCCATAAGATTACATAATGTTGCACAAGGAGTTCAAAGGAAAATCATCTCCATTTACAAATATTGGACAGTAAAGGCCAATTTGCTGCACATTATGCGCTGGCAGCGGCCATGGATATTTAGAATTGTTTTTACATTAGCATTTGATTTAAAATAAGCCAAAACAACAGTGTTGCCTTGAGGGCTGGATAGACACCCTTCACACCTTATCATCATGGAACCACCACCTGGTTTCCTTGGGAGATCTGCCATTTCTGCAGTTCCTCACATAGCGGTCATTATCTTCAGGGCGTTGCTGCATAAGTGATGGGAACCAATAAGAACTAAAACTAAAATAAAGAAAGAAAAACTTGGCAGAACAATGTGGTGTGTTATTCAAACAGACAAGAAGAAACAGGTTCTGACATATTTGGAATAAAAATTCCTTTCGCATGGTGAATCTCATAAAAGCAACTCAAATTATCAATAATATGAGTACAGGAAATGCACCTTCACCGTCGAACTTGACAGCATGGAGAGAATGCTGATGCATATAGAACTAACTGTCATGGCAGGAGACCATGAATCATAGAGAATATCTGCAAGACACGAAGAAGCTCCTGTCAATTGCTGGTTCTAGTGATGCATGTCCAATTTCTATCAGATGTCAAAAAATCTTTCTTGAGATGGAAACTTAGCACTAGCACACCAATTAGCGAACTGCACATGAACCTTTAAGTTTTCACTTCACCCACAGAATAAACAAAAGGGCTGGCAATATAACAGCATAATAGGAGAAACTACAGAAAAAAACAAGATATGGTATGGGACGTTTATGTTTTCACTTTTCACCCAAGATTACACAAATCTGCTCTATAACAGCATAATAGGAGAAACTAAAGATGGTATTTCAAAGTTTTCCTCCTCTTCAAAGGTCAATTAGGTAAGATGTTAAATATTATTATTTGATTTATTTCTGCAAACACACATGACAGGAAGAATCTATAGAAGAGGGGGAAAAAATGAAGAAGATGACGGCACTGAAATTTTCCCCCTTCAGCACCATCCTAATCCAGAGATTAATTACGGATGAGGTAATGTGAATGTGATTTCTACAAACCTACCCAGTGTATCTGAAAAACTTTTCATTTTGAATAAGGCAATACATGATAAGACAATGAGATATTGAGATCATAATCCATGTCAACACAAGAGAACTCAGATTCACTATTATTTGTTAACTTAATACAACTTTAATTTAAGAGGTAAATAAAAGTAGGTAGGTGAATGGTTTTCTAATATATATTAAAGTTTACTCCTTACAAAATTGAGTTTCAGGAAATGAACTTCTATTTTAGTCGATGATTAAGATAACATATGCACAAGGAAGTTCCAACACAATGGCCAATTCTTTCTCGTGATGAAACATAAGTTAGAAAGAACAGATGAAACATAAGTTATTCTCATAATGATTCAGTTCCAACAAAAATAAAATGTTCACCAAATGACCAATTCTTTCTTCTCCTATTTGGAACTGATTTTGGATAATTGGACTTCATGAAGAAACTAAGTGCAGCTTGCCACTATTGACCCAAGCAGACCTTGGTTTCTTCTGATGCACTGAAGTCAAACAAATAGGCATGGATATGGGTATTTACATGCCTCTAACAAAATACCAGAAAAGAACTGATAACAGATACTAGCAAACATGCTACTCATTCTGATGTCAACATAATATACATAATGAAGGTTAAATCCCCAATGCCAGGTTTTATATGCTTTGTAAGTCTACATTCAATGCCTGTGCATTGATGTTTGGAACCCTCCAAAAACATATTCTCCTAGGATACAAGGGCCATTTAGTTAAAAAAAAAATAGCATCTCCTCTATTGCATATCATACACCTTTTACACACATTGTAACAACAGCAATATGGTAATGATAAGACTATTTTGAAAGATTTGATGATATAGACTTCACAAACTGATATGCACAGTAACTAATCACTATTTCAAGCAAGAAGTTGATGGCAAAAATACTCACCAGAAAAGGAAAAACATAGCAAATAACAACTCATTGATCTTCATCAGTTCAGTCCAGACATGGTATGCCATATTCAAAGACAAACAGTCATCTTTCAGTTTCTCAAAACTTATCCCAATCCTTGCTTAACCATAATAGGATAGCTAGCAAACCTTACAATTCATTGATACACTAATTAAATCTATCATTTAGAATTTTAGCACAACACTGACACCTTTTAATTTGTCAAAATACGAAATTGTTCACGTCCGAATCCTAAATGTTAATGGATGATATCTATTTCTGCTAATTTTCGCTGAAGCTAAACTGCTCATTCACCTAGCATGTAATTCCACTTAAGAGAAAGGAAGGGAATTGTGGAAGTCATGATCTTGTTAGTAAGTATGAAGTACGTAACTTCGACCAAATGAGAATGAACTGGTATGTAATGAACTGTTATAGAAAGAGCCAAAAAAGTAATCCTTTTATGTGGTATCACATAGTGAATAGCCAACTTTAAGTTAATAAAGTTCTTCGTCAATTAGGCAAGTAAAAATGATTTAACACAATTATGTCACGCAAAAGTAGAAACTGGAGGCATATTTAATGTGAAAAGAGACACTTACTTTTGGAAGATAAAGGATTGCTGCTTTTGTAGAACTGTGCTACAATGCAGCTCTGCCATTTATCTTAAAAGGAGACCAAGGAAAATTCAAATTTACTTCAGAATAAAGTAATGAATTTTCAGTTTTACTTATGTGAATCACGACAATAGAGTGGACCTGAAAACAGACAAAATGAAGATGCATTGCTTATTCTACTCATGCAACGTGTAAGAGTCTGCATGCGGTCAGTCTAGTTCTGTTCTGAGCTATTTTAGTTAAGATTGTTTGTTTTTAACCGGTTGATAGGAAAATCATCTTCTTCCGATTAGGTTTTCTAATTTTCTCTTTCCGGTTTGGACCTCTTATGGGTATCTATTTTTTTTCTTTTGGGCTTCTTATCTGACACCGTCCTAAATTTTGTCCTTGCACACTCCATGGACATTGATCATTCAGATCAACCTCCAATTACACAAGTGGATTGTTGACTAGGAGAAGTTTAATGTTTCTAGGCTCTATCCCTGGTAAGGTATATGAATACGAGAACCTGATTTAGATATAAACGTGGTTGTCTCTTGCAGGTTCATGAGATTAGTATAATAGGGTAAAACCAAGGAGCAAGAATGTTCAAATGTTGTGTACCCATCAAAGAAAGGAAAAGAGTTTGATTACACACTCATATCTTCTTCTTCTTTTTGTACCCTTCCCAGAAGGGTTCCATTACTTACTCATATCCTCTTCTTCTTTTTTTTTACCTTCCCAGAGAGCTCCCACCCTTTTTGCCCCCTTGGTGACTCGAACCCACAACCTCAGGATTTGAGGTGAAAGGGGGGTCACCATCCGAGAAACCCCCTCTTGTCCTTGCTCATATCTTTTTTGACAAGTATGGTTATTTTATTTAAGCAAGTACCAAGAAGATACGGTGAAAGAATAGTTACTCATACCTTTTTCTTTAACTTAAAACAGACAGACCTCCTACTTCATAATCATGAAAAAAAAAGGGGGGGGAGGCGGGGGACTTCCTAATCTTATCTGGGAGCCATGATACTTGAGAAGAGAAAGCAAATTGAAGTTTTGAATCACATTCAAGCGTCCTAGATAACAACCAGAATCATGTGAGTAGCCAACTTTCACTTTTCAAGTGATCCTTGTAAATTTCCAGACAATAACTCAAAATTTTGTTTTTGGGTTTTATTCAGTCATTCTTCTCTCTTTGTTTTCTTTCCTTTTACTGAAAATTGATAACTAAGACAAAAAACCTCAGTTTCACAAATGATTCAAAAATAAGAATGTGCAACTGTTATCTTTGGTAGTGATAGAGCTATTAAAGAAGGAGATCTTAAAAGTGTCAGGAACCTAGGGTACTTCATAAAATGAAGCCTTAAACCACATCTTGTAGGTGATTCAAGCCACAAGTACAACGATTGGAATCATGTGGGCAGCCAGCTTACACCTTCATCAAGTAACCCTAGATAACTTTCCATATAATATCTCAAAAATTATGATTTTTCAATTTAGTAGGGGTTTTCTTGCTTTCAGAAAATCCAAATGAACCAAAAAATTGGATTCTCATAAATGAACTCTGAAAAAAGAAGTCCGGATACAACGATTATCAAAAAAAATAATAAAAAGAATGTACATGTTGTCTTTGGTAATGATACTGCTCTTAAAGAAGGAGATCTTGTCAAGCACTTAAATAATTGCACAGCCTGAGATTAAAAAGAAGGAAAAGAACAAGATTTCCTTCCAGAAAGAGCATCACAGTCAAAAGCAGTTATTACACCCTCAATCCAATGAAAAGACATAAGTAGTATGAACCCCTTTCTCTTTGCTTGTGTAATTTCAGAATTGTAAGCTCAGCCTATTCAGTGCCAAATTGGATCTGTTCAAAGGAAGTGCAAGAGCTTTCCCCGTGACCTAGGCGATGGTGTTTTGACCAAGTTTAAATTATCATTCTACTCATATTGTTACAATTTTTCAGTTAAAACCGCAAAATGCATACCACCCTAGGCAAAGAGAGTTTAACATAAGAAAAAAATTTCCCTTTTTGTTATCTGGGGTTGACTATTGCTGCCTTAGAGGGTATGTGTAAACAAATAGAATTGAACTTGAATCAAAATCAGTCAAGAAAAAGAAAAATGCACTTGAGACCATGCAATTAGGTCATTGACATTGACCAGCAATCTACTGTCCACACCAATGTTTAGAAAAAACTGGTTAAAACTCATAAAAGCTCTTCAAACACCATTATACCAAGCATCTAATCTTTGACAGTGAAACAAGTAAACACCACAAAATCATTTACCACATGACCATGTATAGAGAATCAAACATTTGAACAACATACAATGACCAAATTAATGAACGTCTCGTGATAGTAAGAATGGAAGATAAACGGTTACATATATAACTACCTAAGCAAATGTGCCCATTGCTATAGATATGAGGGTGTAACGGAGCTGGTGGCACAAAAATCACCTGCATCAATATGGTAGTCAGCCAAAATAAGTAGGATATGAGTTTCAAGTGCAATCATTAAAAGAAACAATGATCTTAGATCCTTATAAGAGAATAACATCAATCAGTATCAACAATCACATAGACAAAGGAGTGTTAGCATATTGGAAGGCCCTACCATCTCCAACTATGATTTTGGTCGTTCAAGTCACCAAAAGAACTATTATTTGCTTCTGGATAGGTAGGGCGATTTAGGGTTTGGGGGCTCGGGTTAAAAGGCACAAAATTATACCCACCTGTGGAGCTTCCATAGGATAATGTTCTGGAAAATCAACTTGAAGCTGGTAGGTTTCATCAGCATACAGCGTTCCAGGAGCCCCATTCACTTCAATTATCCACCTTCTCACCAAAGAACCACATCAATCAGAAGTTTGTAGCTGTATGCAACCCTCCACTCCAAAGAAAGCAAAAATTAACAAAGAATCTTTAGTGAATTTATTGTACCCCAGATCATAAATTCCAGTGGACTGAAAAGGGTAACCAACAAATTCACTGAAAACCCTAAAAAAAATAAGACCTAATCAAACAAGAAAAAGTGAGACCTCTGAAGATTATCAGTGACTTTGTGTTTGAAACCAGCAGGAGGATTGACCTGCCACTCCGACAACTCTTTCTGGAGTCGATTGCATGCTATCTTGCTTAATGCCTGATCAAGAATCCAACGAAAACACCAAAACCCACATCGGAATCACCACAAACAACGGGTCAAATCGAGGTAAAAATCAAGACACGGAGAAAAAAAACAGACAAGATAAAAGATCACATCACATACATACATAAAAAGGAAAAAAAAGAAAGCGAAAAAGGTGAAAGAAGAAGAAGAAGAACCTTGCGAGAAGAAGCGGAGGAGGTGGTCATGGCTGGCAGCTTCGTCGGGTCGACGATGATGTCGATGAGAACTATTACACAGAAGAATTGGACAGGCTTAAAACTATGTATTTATGGCCCCGCTTTCCTTTTGTTTTTTCTCTTTATCATTTGTGTGTCTGTTTTTTTACTAGTGTGGTTTCCACATTTTACTTCCTTTATTTAATTTTTTTTCTTATTTTAGTGCAATAGCTAACAACTTTTATAGTTAAAAATTAAAGTGAAAGATAAGTAATATCTAATCATGTGTTAATTAAATTACATGAAAATAAATTGGACTTCACCGATATATGAAAAAAAAAAAATCATCGCCTTACGTTTACTAGTATCTCTTTTTTTTATTTTAATAGATATAGTATATTTTATATTTTTAGTATACACAAAAAGATATTCTCTTCATTTTTAAAAAAATAACTTATTTTCTTTTTCAGTCTGTTTAAAAAAGAATAATATCTTTCCTTTTTTGGTAACATTTTAATTCAATTTTGGCATTTTAATATATTTGACATAATTTTAATTTACAACCACAAAATAAAAAAATCTTCTTTATTTTCTTAAATTTCGTATCAAATCAAACTAGGTTATTCTTTTTAAATAACAACTTAAATTTTTCTTTTTTTTTACCTTCAATACCACATCAATATCTAAGATATATGTCAGATCACAAATTTTAATTTTTATCTATTTTCAATTTTATGCTCTATCAAATAATGCTACTTAAATTGGAATTGAGGAGTACGGTAATTTTTTCTAAAATACTTGAATAGCTTTTTTTTCTTTTAAATTGTGGAAGTATGATGCATATTATTTTCTTATGTATAATAGGTAAATTCTTTATTCTTATACTGAGATGATTAACAAATTTAAGTTTGAAAAGAGGCTGAAATACATATTTATGAACCTCGTTTGCGGATTAAGTAGTGATTTTTTTAGTATCGTTTATTATGTTTAAATAATCCAAAACAAATAGGAGCAGTATTAATTTATCGGAAAGACCCGTCTAATTACATTGTATTGTTGTCTTGTGTTTTAGAGAGAAAAAACATTTGTTTATTCGACAAAATGGAGGTTTGCCTTTGTATTATTGTATGAAAAGAAGATATCACCTAAATTTAAAGATAAATTTTACAAAAAGGTGGTTAGATCATCTTTCTGTTATATGAGATGGAGTGTTGGCCAATACAAAACTCAAATATCCAGAAGATGCAAGTCACGGAAATGAGAATGTTGAGATGGATGTGTGGACATACCAGGAGTGATAAGATTAGGAATTAAACCATTCGGGAGAAGTTAGAGGCGGTTGACAAGAGGAGGAAAGCGACACTATGTCGGTTAGGAGGTGTGAGAGGTTGGATTTAGGAGCTACACGGAGGAGTAGAGGTAGACTGAAGAAGTATTGGGGGGAGGTGATCAGACAAGATATACCAACACTTGATCTCACCAAGGATATGACCTTAGATAGAAAGGAGTGGAAGTCGCGTATTAAAGTAACAAACTAATAGACTAGGAGGGATAAATTGATGTCTGATCTTGAGATATAGTAGGGTAGTAGGATTAGTCGTGTCTTTATATTCGGTGGTGTAATTATCTGTCTTATATTTGTTAATTCTACTGTATTTACATTCTATCATTTGCATTTGTTTTCTTCCTTTTCCTTTTTTCTGTATCTGTTTTATTTTACTTATGAGTTTTTGAGACGAGAGTTTCTTGAAAACAACTTTTTTACTTCTATGAGGTAATGGTAAGATTTGTATACATTTTACTCTCCCTAAACTCGACTTATGGGATTCCAATGGGTATGTTGTTATTGGAATTTGGAGCTAACAATAATCTACAATCTTAAAGTTTATAAGATGAGAAGTAAAAAGAGCATTTTTAATCCAAAAAATGAGAAGAGAATCCATCTTTTTTCTAGAATATATGCGCAATATATATATACATTTTAATAAATACTAGTTTATTTTTTTATTTTTGTTCAATTTATTTATTTTGATTTAAAAATAATATGTTTTTTCTTTTTAAATAATTCATTAATTTTGACTTTTTACCTAATATGTTTAGGAGAATAAAATTAAATGATGATTTTGATATATTCTAAATATCTTTAGTTTAAAATTATAATAATTTTAAAAAATATTTATTTTCATAGATATGGCATCAATTAAAATAAGATTGATAAATTGAAAAGGATAGGGCATCATTCAATGAAATGAGAAAGTAGAATATAGTCTAGAATATATTTTGTCCTACTTCAACTATGAAAAAGTATTATTATTGTGGTGATGGATGAAATTTAAATGATTCGAATATATGAAAATGAAATGTATAAATTCATAACAAGTATTTTTTTATTAAATTATTTACTCAATTTTTTTTTTAATTAAATTTCACATGTAACAATAATTTTTATATTTTTAAATATAAAATGACGTCGGATGAAATGTCGAGAAGGGAAAGCGAAACTGCAAAGTATTATTCCAATTCCTTCTCAATGAGCAAAAGGAAAAGCCTTTTAGCACTTCACTAGGAAGTAATGAATCTTGATTTATCCCACGCTAAGTTAATTTCCGTAAATTTTCGGATAATGTTTTCTACGGCAAACAACATGGAATTTCGTTGTTTACATCTCATTAAAGCTTTTTATTTTTTATCTGATATTTATTAATATTAAAATTTGACTAGTTTAAATTTATATTGTGTAAGATTTAGTCGGAGAAAATGCTTCCTATCAAATATTTTTTTCATGAGAATTCAAAATAAAATTGAGATATCTTATTAAGGAAAGACCAATCACGTCCATTAGAGTCGTACTCATATCTTAAGTGATTACTTGTAATTAAAGTTACTAATCCTTATTTTTTCATTAACTTGTAATTAAAAAGTTGCTAATCTTTGTTTTTTTTCTATTTATTATGAAGTACTTCTTCCGTTTACTTTTACTTATTATTTATTCCTAAAATAGATTTATTTTTATTTATCACTTCTATCGTATCAAGAAAAGATATATTTTTTTAAATATATATTTACCTTATCATTAAATACTATCCTCCAAAATATTTTTTAAGACTTGATACTAGGCATCACTTAATAAGGATGGAGCGATAAAATACCTATATTAATAATTATTTTCTTAATGGGTATGTCAAGACAAATAGTGACAAGTAAAATGAATAAACGAATAAGTAATTTAAAACTCCGCCTTAACTTTAAGATCCGTGATTATAAGATAAAGATTAATGAGCAAAGGGGCAAACAAACTCCTCAACTTTATGAGTTGGAGTGAATATATCACTTGTTAAAAAGGTGGTGCAGATACAACTTCGTCATCTAACAAATGCTACATACATATTCTCGTCGTTTGGTGCAATTTTACCCTTATTATTAACAGACTGGATTATAAAAAATATCCTAAATCAGAATTTTTTATTTTCAAACATATCACATGACTTTAAAAAATTATCTCACTTTTTTTTATCCCTTAAGGTCTAATCCAACGGGTAAAAAACTCAATCCCTCTTTTATTTAGACCTAACTCAGACTCATTTTAAGACTAAACAGAAGAGAAATTGAGATTTTTTTCACATGGACTGATTTTGGAGGGGTAATAAAAATGAATGAGATAATTTTTAAAAATCACATGATATTTTTAAAATTAGAAAATAGATCTTCATTAGTTTTTAATTAAGTAAATATATGATTATTAACAAAAAGAATAAATATATATCATTAGTTAGACGACAAATATATATATACATTGACTTTATAATAAGGAATATATTCGCTTTAAATTCCAAGATTGAAAGGAATATTTATCCCTTTTTTCCAAAATTATTTTGAGGGACTTTTTTATATTACAACTAAAAGATTCACATTATGGGATTTATTAATGTCCAATCCCTTTCTTTCTTTTTGGGTAGAATATGAGTAATGTCTAATTCATCACTAGAGAATGCTTAAAATTTAGGTAAAATTACACTGAGAGACACTAAACTAAAAATATTATAAAAAAATAGTTTTTGTTGTATAAACATATATAGTCGGTGTATATTTGTGTATCATAATGTATATTTTGTGTATATTCCATGTATAAATAATATACATTGTATAGAAGTGTATACTTTCTATAACTTTTGACAAACCATATTGTATAGTCATGCATAATTTTGGTGATTTTAAGCTATTTTTTATGGAAATAAAATATGAGCTATTTTTTTTTTAAACATTTTACTTTTTTGTATATATATATAATTTCCCCAAAAATTTATCTATTGTTCTAGGTAAATATCTATGCCCATCGGATATTTGCGATTTGCCAATTTTAGTAATTAAACAAATAATAAAATTTTTGGAAGTAAACGCACGTACATATAAATTTTTACAACTTGCAAAATCCTATAGCCAAATCTACCATGACGCATTTAAAAAAAAAAAAACCCGGATCTCGACCGAGCAACGGTTCGGGTTTTGCCATTCCAAAGCCGAATCCAGCTCGCCGGTTTGGTTGTGGCCATTCGTAGCCCTATCCAGAATCTTCAACCACAACAAACACAAACCAAAAATGGCGTCTTCTCTATCTTCTTCTCTATCGACCATGTTGAGTCAACCTCATTGTGCCGTGCGCATCAAATTCCCTAAACAATATTCTGTCAGACTCCTTTCCTCGAAGCTTCTAGAAGTTCAATCAACCTCCTGTCGCCTCCGCCGCCGCACGTCAGTCGCTCTTCGAAGGAGTTCTTCATTCTCTATCAAGATATCCAGAAATTTCTCGCAGTGTCACTCTCGCACTTCTTTACCCGACAAGGACCGAATTCCAACCCTCCGCGACTTCATACCCAAAGCTATTCAAACTGTTCCTACTTCCGATGTTCAGCAGGAGTAAGTTTATTTGCTTTCCTTTGTCTCACTTGACACCCTTTTTGTGTAATCAACTTGCTACCATTCTGTGTTGGCTGAAGAAACAATATAAACGGGTTTTAGGTGATGGGATTGCAGTGAGTGGTGTTGACAATCAGCTGCCCTTGGGTTAATTCATAAATACAGTCAAACAATTTCTTCAAAATAGTTATGTAATTTAGTTACTAAGAGAAGTACTTGGCTCCAACTGGTTTAATATCTTGGATTTGCTGCTTGTTTTCATTATTAGATCAAAGTACAAGCCTTATGTCGCATTGCATGCATTTCCATTTTTAGGATTGCAGGCATATTAAGATCACGTCTGAATGGAAAGTCTATCTATTTAATAAATGTGGTCTCTTTAACATTTCTGTCAGATGGTCCATTGCTTCCACTAAGTTATTTAAAACTAGTAAAATTAGACATGAATTTTGTTGTTGCCAACCCTGTAATTTTGGAGCTTTAGCTTGCTCCATTTTAAATCTTTGTTGAGTTTTCCAATTTATTCAATCTTTTCCAGTGAAATATAAATTGTGAAAGAGCATTCAAGGATAGAGATGTCTGGCATTAGTCTTGCCAATCTGTTTGAGGATGGCAACGGGCGAATCTCTTTGTGAAAATACCTTTCAACTTTCTTTTCCAGATTTTCATGGTCAATGGCTGTCGTTTTGGTAAATATAGGATGTCAATTTTGCAATATTAGTCAAGTATAGTAGGTGTTTGCCGTCGGGCATGCCGACGCCCAGTTTTCCTAGTTCGCGTGGGATTGATTTCTAGGTCGTATAAATACATTCTTTTAGGTCGTTTTTAAGGGTTGTTGCCTGCTGAACATTGAACACTTGAGATATTTTGATTGTGAAGCTATTTTTACGAAGATTTGCTACTTTTGGCCCGTTGAATTGAAATTGCAATCCGCAAATTCATTGATTGTTCAATCGTAAGTATAATTCATGAATTCTGCATCTTGTTCTAATTCGGATTCTTCAAGCATGCTAGGCTAAACCCACAATTAGGGTTGTGGGAACCATGATTACCAAAGAAGATAGGCAAATTTAGGGCAAACGTCGAAAGTGATTATTATATACACCATAAGATGTCTTCAATTGAACTTAAACCTTGATGAGTCGACGCATTGGGGTAA
>JBCEWC010007301.1:0-21620 GCA_038996855.1 Solanum aculeatissimum | reverse complement strand
AGTATTGTATCGTGTTTTATAATATTTTTGGAATAATATATGAATCAATCATATTAATGATGGAATCAATAAAAAATAATGAATCATGCTTTGTGATTCACTGAAATTTATTTTGGTTTGTTGATGTGGATTGATGAATCTAACAGTTTTGACTGCTCTGTAAATTTTGAAGCTATATATTGGTTTGTTTGTTGGATGGCTGTAATTGGACCATGAAGGCATCTTGCCGAAAAAATTCAGAGGTGTTCAAAGTATTTGAAATCACATTTATGAATTTAGTTGGGCAAAACGAACCGTAGGCAAAGATGGTCGATTGATTGCTCCTTGTGCTTTCTTCATACGATTTTTGGGGGTTTTTGGATCTGCAGACTTAGAAGTTGAAGCTTTATCCTTGTTCCCTCCGATATTTCCCTTCTTCTTCATCCATGTGTATCAGTTTATCAAAGTAGAAAAAAAATGGCAAAAAATGGCAACACAGTAAGAATTTTGAAAGGGGAAGAAGACCTACCTTGATTTTCAAATTTGAAAACGTAGAGAGAGAAAAAACTGTAAATTGGAGAGAAGTTGAAGTTTGCACATTCACCGCTTGAATTTAGGAGAAAAAAATTGTGGTGTAAGTGCAGAAGTGTATCAGCGTGTGAGCGAAAATATTGTGAAAAAGGGATTTTGGTAATTTTTTAATTTGGTAGAGAATATTTGAAAATATCATAAGATATGTTGTGTATTTTGGTAAAATTTCCTATATTTTATGTAACAAACTTTTTTATTGTATATATATATATATATATATATATATATGAAATTTTCCCTTATTCAAATGTGGGCATGTGGCCCAATTTAAGCCAGGCCCAATCATCAAGAGTACGCTCGTTATGAGAAACTTACATAGAATGCCCACCAAATGTAGTAGTCTTGATATCTTACAAAAATATCTTTTTTCACTTTAAGTTGAATTAAAAACATTTTTACCACTCTACACCTTAAATATCTTTTTAAAAACTTTATATGCTCAATTGCCTCTCAATTTTTCTATTTTTCTCTTTCTTTATTTTTCTTTTATTTATTATTTTTCTCATTTGTTTCTTTTTCTTTTTCTTTTTTTGAACTTTTTTTTCTTTATTTTTTAATTATTTTTTATTTTTCTTTTTTCATAACTCGTAGTTTTTTCTCTTTCTTTTTTTAAAAATTATTTTTCTCTTCTTTTTTTTCTTTATTTTTTCTTTTTGTCTATTTCTATTTTTTAAAATCTTGTCCATGGGATGTAACTTGTGAAATTTTGGGTCTATGTCTTGCCTTTAAGGCAAAAATTACAGAACATCTCATAAATCAATACATAATGTGGTAATGTCAAATTTTGCCCATGAGACTTGACTTGTTGTTTTGAAATCCTTAAACTGCAAGTCTAATCTATAAGACAATAATTATGGAGTACCCCATAAATCAAGACAAAATGTGACTTATCAAGTCTTGCCCATGGAGCTTAACTTGTTGTTTTGAAGTCTATGGACTAAGAGACAAAAGTTATATATATGATAAATCAAAACATAATGTAAAAGTTATATATATGATAAACTAAAACACAATGTAGTTATCAGGTCTTGCCTATGGGGTTAAGTTGTTAAGTTTTACCTCTAAGACAAAAGTTACAGAGCATCTAATAAATCAAGACATAATGCGATAATGTCAAACCTTACTCTTGGGTCTTAACTTGTTGTTTGGGAGTCTTTGGGCCAAGAAGCAAGAGTTATAGACCATGAAATAGTGTCAAGTCTTGCCCATAAGACATAATTTATAAAGTTCTTGATCTAAGTTTTACATCTAAGACAAGAGTTATAGAGTATCTCAAAAATCAAAATACAAAAAATTGTGTCAACTCTTGCCCATGGGACGTAGCTTATTCTTTAAAAGTTTTTATGTCAAATATTGCCTCTAAAATAAGAGTTATAAAGTATCTCGTGAAATTTCAAACCTCATATATTTAAAATAATAAATATGAAAAAAATTTATCTTGAATCTTGGCTTGAATTTATAAATTATTTTATTTAAAATAAATATAGAATATATATAAAATAAATATTATTTATAGTTCCATAATAAAAAAAAAGAAAAAATAAACATAAGAAAAAAATAGAAAAAAATAAATGAGAAAAAGAAAGAAATAAAGAAAAGAAACAAAATACTAACAAAAAAATGAAAGGAATAAAAAAGAAAAATAAAGTAGTGTAAATCTTTGCCCATAAAGCAGGTCTACGAAGGTAAAATAATGAAATTCTTGCCCATAAGATATGTTTGTGTAAAATTATGGGACCTTATAGCTGAGGGACAATTTTGTCCAAAAATATATTGTTAAAGGAATGAAAAATATTTTTGCAAAGCCACCCTTATTAAGGACATTTTATAAAGACCATCCCTTTTATGGATATTTGTAAACATAACCCGCTAGTTATTGTATGTGCGTGGCTTTGTGCTGTTTTCAAAAGAGAAATGAAAAGGCTTTTGGTGATTTTCGGTTCAACACAAATGAATGAGTCAATGACTCAAGGCAATCATAGTAGGACTAGAGGAGTTGAAAAAGAACTTGGTAGATTTTATAGAGCTCATTTTTCAAGGTATTGAATATTTAAATTTATCAGTCATGCTTATGTTAGAATTAATTCCAGAAATATGTTGGTTAAAATTTTAGATGGAGATGAATTTGTTCAACTAATCTCACAAATTGAAAATTGAATCAAAATTATAAAAGTCAAATAAAAGCAAATCTATTTTAAATTAATATTTTCATCAAATTGAAAATTGAAAAATATTATGTAAATCGAACCGATGGAATGTCGGATCTTAGACATAAGAGGAAAAACAAAAAAATAAATATGAAATTGGGTGGAAAGCTTGCTTGATGGAGAAGTGTAATGATTAATGCATCTAGTCTCACTTGATCACTCCATGGCATCTCACTCTTTCTTTTATTGATGGCAGGGTCAGGTCAGGCATCACAACAAGTATCAAGTATCTTTCTCTGAAAAGTATACAAGATTTTCATTTTGCACTTGTTTGAGTGAAACTCACGTTTGGAATGTCACACTTTTTCTCCTCTACAATAAATGGCATCTTCCCAACACTTCACCTTACAGTCTGGCCCATATATATATCAAAATAGTAAAATTTACTAGTCTATTAATGATTTCTTAATAATCGTATAAAATAAAAAGTGTTCATATAATATGAGACAGAGGAAAGTACCATGATTGCAACTCTCTTTACCCAACGAGTGAAATTTGGTTGTCATTGATGATTGAACATTCTTTTTATAAATCACACCAAATTGAAAATCATTTATTGTGTTTTCAAATAAAATTATAGATATCCCAACGGTCCGGCATTCCTTTTCTTTTGATATTCATTAGTTAGTCGAAATCTATAACTTCAATACTACTCTCTCCGTCTCAATTTATTTGTTATATATATTAAAAGTAATTGTCAATTTGGGTAATCAAGAGAGAATTAATTATTTTTTTAACTTTACCCTTAGCGTTAATTACTCTAGAATTAAGAGACACATATATAAATAAAAGTTTAATTATTTATAAGGGGTATATTAGTCAAATAACACTCCTAATTAATTTTTTCTTAAGGATTGTGTCACCTTAACAAATAAATTGGAATAGAGAAAGTAGTAAATTTAAATTCACCTAGTATAAAGCTAATGAAAGTGTTTTTCTCTTGCAATGAAATGAACACGACTTTCCTTGCCTGTCAATTTTTTTCTCGATTTTAGGTATGTGAATTATAGCCCAACTAAATTTGATTTTATATATTGTAGAATTCATTTTTTAATGTGCTGCTCCTGACAATTTGTTTTCTCTAAAAACTCAAACTTGAAACCTCTTTATCATTCCATCACAACCTATATTCATCTCGCCTATCGTGTTTTGCTTTATTCAAAATTATATTACGTTCATCTTATACTAGAATTAAGGAGTCATACGTTTATTTATAGTTAATAAATTTAGCTTAGATTATGTGTAAATATTTTTTTTTAAAATCATTAAATGTGTTAGCAAACTCTCCCATACGCTCGAGCATAGACCTATCTCTGACCCTGCTCATAGATTTTAAAATTTTATCTTCAAATATTTATTTGATCTTAAAATTTAATTAGATATACAATACTCTTTACTCCTAAAATCTAAACTTTTATTGCTTTCTGAATTTTTGTATCTAATCAAACTAAAATACATAAATAAAGGAGTAATTAATCTAAACAAATATGAACTCACAACATAATATATTCATCACTTGGCATATTTGAATTTCTATTATTTTAAAAAATAAAATTTACATATTTGAGAATCACCAAAAAAGTACGTATTCCAAATCAAGATATATAGTTTATCAATGGGCCCTTGGCATCTCATGACGGCAAATAGGGCACACCACCTCCCAATTTTGTCAAGAGAAATCACATATGAATGACTAATGACTAGCAGCTATCATAGCGTTGAACCGTCGCAATTCTTCTCGTACTAATATCTCTCTACCATGAGAAACTTTGTCAATGTCTAATACTACATCAACGACAATCTCAAACTCTTTAAAATCTATCTTAGATGTGTTTGTAACAATTATGTGTATTTTGCGTATCATATCTTGAATGATTCTGTCACAACGATTATTGTCAAGGTATTCCTCGTCCATGTCATCGAGATTTCTTTGCATGACATTGTAGAACATCTCATGCGACATGTATTCAGAAGGGTTGAGTTTGAATTGAAGAGATTTGGTATTATTTCGATCATAAAACCAATGTTGTTCATGAATATGAATGTTAAATTGAATGGTTAAAGGAGGTAAAGAAGAAAAGGGACAAGTGTACTTGATATATTTTATATCAATTTTTGTATGAATATTAGAGGAGGTAATATTGGGGTATTCTAAAGTATTTTCCATGTTGAAAGTATTGATATGAGAATTAAACAATGTATTCTTCTTATATAATAAGTAATTAAACCCTAGACCTAGTTTGTATTTGAATAGGAAAAGGCATTTTCCATTGCCCTTTGGGAGATGGCTTATATATGTTAGAGTTTTTGGGCACGGAAATAATTTCAAATTATTAGTTTAACTTACACCTAATGATAAATAATTGTTTATAATACAATAAATAAAAATTATTAACTTGAAAAATAGAGTAAATTTATAAGTCCGTTGATTTATCAGTAAAACATTAATATGGGGGATTTTTTTTCTCATTATCTTCTGGAATTTTGGAAAATTAACTAAGCGCCTGTGTTACGTTAGACTTATTAGCTCATATATGATAAGGCTTGATTACATAATTAATAGAGTCAAAATTTGATGAATGTGAAATAGCGTTATATCTCTTTATGATGAGTTTTATTCCATATATATATACTAGTGACAAATATTATGTGTTGTGTGGATTTAATATGCGTGTGTGATCTAAATCGAATTTGGATATATACATATATATAAATTAAATTTGGATCTCATATGTGTGTGTGATCCAAATTGAATTTCGAGAGTAAATAATTTTAATATAATTTTTAGATATTTTAAGTTGTTAATTGTTTGATTTATAATATTTTTTTAAAAAATAGTTTTAAATAATATATATTACTCTCTTTGTTTCAATTTATGTATCCCTAATAAAATTTCGAGAATTAGTCAAACTTTTTATATATCTTTTAAATATTTAAAAGTATTAATTATTGTTATTTCAACATTTTTTATGTATGTCACTCCTTCTGCCTCAACTTGTGAGGCACTAACAAACTTTCGAAAAATTTTCGAACTTTTAATATGTCTTTTAAATATTTTAAACTGTTAATTATTGAGATTTACAGTATATTTACGTTGTTTTTAGATACATGTTACTTTCTCAATCTCATTTTATGTGGCACCAATAAAATTCTAAGATTTGATCATTTTTTTTACGTGTCTTTTAAAATTAATTATTGAAATTTGCAATACTTTTACTTGTTTCCAAATACATGTAACTTTCTTTAAGGGGTAGGCGTTCGGTTCTTCGGTTTTAAAAAAGTATGCACCATATACCGAACCGAAATATTTCAGTTCGGTTCGGTTTTTTCAAGTTCGGTTCGATTTTATATCGGTGTTTTTAAAATGGTTTTTCGATGCACACTAATGAAAAATAAAATGAGGACAAAATCAAAGTATAAGACACTTAAAAAGTTAAATCATGTTAAATGATGATATGCTTCCATGGAATACTAATTGTGCTAAAAAACTATATTTATCTTTGTCAACAACTTGCGCCTCAAACGATTGCTTGAGGAAAGCAAGCATGAGTACACCAAACCGAAGAACTGAACTTTTGAAAAAATAACACCGACATCGAATCGAAAAACCAAAGAACTGAAATCAAAAACCCGAATTAGTTTGGTTCGGTTCGATTTTTCGATTTTCCTGTATTTATGCCCACCCCTACTTTCTTTGTCCCATTTTATGTGACACCGATAAAATTTTAAGACTCAGCCAATTTTTTTACATATCTTTTAAATATTTTAAGTTGTTAATTGTCATACAAATGTTTTTTTATGAAGTTTTAAAATATATATATAATTAAAAAAAGCCAAAAAATTAAAAATAAAAGAATCATTGTAAAAGTACAGATATAGCCTCAAGTTGCTCAAGTAGACATGTCGATCTGCTCTGAAAATATTTCTATGAGCCCCATATAATAAAGAAGAATAAACAAACAGTTAAAACAGATACATTGACAGAAAGCTGACTACTTAACAACATTTATTTTATATATATTATACAAAAAATATATATATGTCATGCATATAGACTTTTTACTACTTAACCATGATTAAATATATGCATTTTCAACTTTAATATGGTAATTTTCAAGATTAGTTATGTGCAAACACATGGTGTAAATATTTTTCTTAAAAATTCTTCTAATTGTATGCACCATCTGAATTAAATAATGGATGAGAACATAAACCCCTTAAACATTGTAAATTCGTCATCGTTTAAATCTTCTTTATCATTTTAAATGATATACGTAGCTTTGATCAGTAGAAAAAAATCTTAATATTTTTACGTAGTAGGTCAAATTTATGATTGTTAACATTTACTTTGAAAAAATTATGTAAATTTTAGGTAAAAAATGCTAAAGTATTGAAAAATAGATTAACTACAGACTTATATTTAATGTTCAGCAGAGTCGTCTTTATAAGTTTGGAGGGGATGAGGTCTGAGGTCAAATTTTATAGAGAGTTTATTACTATTTACAATTGTCATATATATAAATTGATTAGCTATACTATATTCAATGTAATTCTACAAATAAAATTTTAAAAAAATAAAATACATGTAAACTTTATAAAATAAGAATGCAAATATTAAAATATTTTAAAAAATTTATATAACGCTATTTAATTAGTTTCGTCATGTATTTAAATATAAGGTGACTCAGGGGTTAATTAGTGAGTTTAATTCATTCCGTTAGTTGGGTCGTGCATGTTTTTTCAACAATTATTTAACCCCAAAAAACAGTTTCATCTCAAAATTCTTCCAGCTGTTTTCACATGATTTCTCCTGTAATCACATGCCTCCTTTACTACGCTTCACGTGCACGCAACAAATAAAGCTTCCCGCTTTTCCCACGTGATAAAAGCGCGTGTCCCTCACACATATCAAACCCGCGTGATTATAACATCCCAACTATTCTCCACAATTTTATAAACTACTAAAAATAAATGTCGCCGTTAAGTTGTAACGGCGAACAAACTCCGGTTTCCCGCCATCCATCCAATATATAAATCCCAACTCCTCTTTCCACCATTTTCTTAAACCCAAGTGCTCTTGTCCCTTATTCATTCAATTTCTCGCGAAAAAAGGAAGCAAAAATGCGTGAGATTTTGCACATTCAGGGAGGCCAATGCGGGAACCAGATCGGAGCTAAGTTCTGGGAGGTTGTGTGCGCCGAGCACGGCATTGATTCCACGGGAAGGTACAAAGGAGACAACGACCTTCAATTGGAGCGCGTGAATGTCTACTACAACGAGGCAAGTTGTGGGAGGTTCGTTCCACGCGCCGTCCTCATGGACTTGGAGCCAGGAACCATGGACAGCGTTAGATCAGGTCCTTATGGTCAGATATTCCGGCCGGATAACTTCGTTTTTGGCCAGTCTGGTGCTGGTAACAACTGGGCCAAAGGACACTATACTGAGGGAGCGGAACTTATCGACTCAGTTCTCGATGTTGTAAGGAAGGAGGCTGAGAACAGTGATTGCTTACAAGGTAATCTGGCTGTTGCTTTTCGTTCTATGTGCTTCAATTTCCTTCTTGAGTTTTGTAATATGTGGTTTACTTGGACGGTGATCGGGCTGTGTATGTAAGTGTTCAAAGTTTTAATACAATTTTTCTACGAGATCCGTTCATTTATATAGCTACGCCATTGTGTATGCATGTGTGTCCAACTTAGCAGGAAATCATGTTTATCTCGTAACAATAGTGCAATTTAAACTTAGATGCTTACAGATTGATGTATTCACTCCCTGTTTGAACAAATTTTTGTTAGGCTTCTAATTTTGCCACAATTTTGTTGATTATGTTGCAGTAAATGGCATTGAATCCAAGTAAATTGTCTGTTTTGTAAAGCCTATGAATGTGGACTCTGTTTTTAATTTCAGGTTTTCAGGTTTGTCACTCTTTGGGAGGTGGAACTGGATCAGGAATGGGAACTCTCCTCATATCTAAGATCAGGGAAGAGTACCCAGACAGGATGATGCTTACTTTCTCTGTGTTCCCTTCCCCGAAAGTTTCTGACACTGTTGTTGAGCCCTATAATGCTACTCTCTCTGTTCACCAGCTTGTCGAAAATGCAGATGAGTGCATGGTCTTGGACAATGAAGCTCTTTATGACATTTGCTTCCGAACTCTCAAGCTTACTACCCCAAGCTGTAAGTTGTGTTAAACAAATCAGCAATAATTTTTCACATGCAACTTTAACTTTACCATTAGTTATTATATGATCTACTGTTTTCATTTAAATTGACAGCATGGTCTGAGGGCATGATTGTCTCATTTCTTTTTTATTTTTATTTTGTTATGTTCTGGTATATCCTATTTGTTCCTGAGCTTCTCATTCATCGTTATGTTAGATTGGAGAGCAGTTATTCAGTAAGTCTTACAAAAAAAGATGGAGTGGTTATTTAGTTTATATCTACTTGTAGTCAGAGCGCATTGCTTCCTTCTTTTGTGAAATTTTCTTAATTTTATAAGGTCATTTGGAGGAAAACCTGGGGGTAGATGGGATTGTTAACTTAGTTCCCCATAGTTGGAGACTTGGATTAAAATGAAGTGGTTAGGAGGTCTAATATGTGGGTTTATGGCTTGATAAGTGTCTCAGTAAACAAACACTAAAGTTTATTGGAGAACTGTCTGGCTTATTGGATGTTGTTTATCTGGAACTGTTGTTATGTAATATGGCACTTCTGAATAGGAATGGTTTCATACCACTTAAAGGAAAAAAGAAGAAGCTTAAGATTGTAACTATGTCCATTTAACTGCTGAACTCATTCATCTGCTCAGCATAGAATGGAAATTTCTCAATATTAATGAAACACTATTTCATTGTATATGATTTTAGACTTATAGTAGTATGAACACTGCATCTTAGTGCTTGCCTTCTGTCTTTGGTGGTTCTTCCTTGCAGATTCTTTCTATCCTGGTCTGGGGATTTTGTTGGATTTGTCCTTTTTATATGATTGTATTATTTTACTGACTTATGATGTACTTGGTCTGTAGATTAATGCAGTGACTTACGATGTTTGTTGTACTTAGTCTATAGATTAATGTACTGACTCATCATGTTTCCCTCAGTTGGAGACCTTAATCATTTGATTTCTGCCACCATGAGTGGTGTGACTTGCTGCCTCCGGTTCCCTGGTCAGCTCAATTCTGATCTCCGCAAGCTTGCTGTCAACCTCATCCCATTTCCTCGATTGCATTTCTTCATGGTTGGATTTGCTCCACTCACTTCTCGTGGGTCACAGCAATACAGAGCCCTGACTGTTCCCGAGCTCACTCAACAGATGTGGGATGCAAAGAACATGATGTGTGCTGCTGATCCTCGTCATGGCCGTTATCTGACTGCTTCAGCAATGTTCCGGGGAAAAATGAGCACCAAGGAAGTTGATGAGCAAATGATTAATGTGCAGAACAAGAACTCTTCCTATTTTGTGGAGTGGATTCCTAACAATGTGAAGTCTACCGTCTGTGACATCCCTCCAACTGGACTGAAGATGGCCTCAACTTTTATTGGCAATTCCACCTCAATTCAGGAGATGTTCCGTAGGGTCAGCGAGCAGTTTACAGCAATGTTTCGAAGAAAGGCTTTCTTGCACTGGTACACTGGTGAAGGCATGGATGAGATGGAGTTCACTGAGGCTGAAAGCAACATGAATGATCTAGTTTCTGAGTACCAACAGTATCAGGATGCATCAGCTGAGGAGGCAGGTTATGACTACGAAGACGAGGATGAAGAAGGTCAAGAAGGTCAACTAGTTCAGCTTGTGGAGAATTTTTGAGTGCTGTTTATGCAGTCGTTCAGCTGTTCATTCTTTTAAATGTTGTTTAGGGTTTGGATCTTTGTTTTGCTTGTGACATCGTGGTGGGACAGTTGCTCAATCCCCGTGTAGTTATAGTTGGTGTTGCTTCACATGCATACTATCACTGAAATCTAGCTCTTTGAATTCTATTAGTACCAATATTTTGTGTCTAGGGAATCGTGGTTCATTTGAAAAACAATCATCTCAACGTATTAGTGAATATGAAATGTTACTTGTACAAAGTATGGTGACTGCATTATGTTTTGTTGTGATTAAGATAATTTTCAAGCTATCCAATACTAAGAAGATAAATACAAGATGAGAAGAGAATACACTTTCGGCATTCCTGAAATTCTAGAGGCACTGATATATTCTCGTGTCCTAATTTCTTGACCAAGTAGTATTTACGTACGTAACAACAAAAAGCACATTTTATTATTGTTATTTGGAGAAGGAACCATATATGACCAACAATATTTCTAGGCTCCAAACTTGGGGACTTTAGCAGTTGAGATCTGTGCAAGGAAGTGCTCTGCAACAAGTCGTCGTTGAATTTTCCCTGATGCAGTCTTTGGAAGTGAATCAGTCATGAAAACCTTCTTTGGGACCTTAAAGGCTGCCAGATTCTTCTTGCAAAATCTCAGCACCTCTGCTTCATCAACGTTCGATCCTTCTCTTGGAATAATTGCACAGTTTATCTGTCAAACATGAAAACATTTGATTTAGTCAGCCAGACAACGAGAATAACACTAAACAAGTCAGGCAACAATCCATAAACATCCCTATAACGCAGTAGCAGATCCAACCATGGATGTGGATGTTCATTCATCTAGTACTTTGAGATTAAATTCCATATATATGTGTGCTAAAAATATAAATAGAGTTAAACACACATTTCAACAGAACTCTTTCATCACAAGATATACAACGTTTAAATTCTGAGTGTACCACTGCTATTAATGGCTTTAGAAACAATAGAAAGGGTAAAAAAATGTGAACCATCCAAGTTTCTTCACAATAATAACTGGTTTTCAATAGAAGCATTTGGAAGGGATAGGGATAGATTATGTGGTTGCCAAAATGCAATTTAATTTATTGACAAGTTCTCTGAACAACGCCACAAAAATTGAAACAGGGCTCACATGGAATGAGACACAATAGACATCTAAACAGATGAATACATATATGTCCAAATCATTCTTTACGTGTAATCAAATGGGATTGAAACAAACAGATGTTGATCTCCACTTCTCATTAATGGAATTAAGTAGGCCAATTTTACAAAGTTAGAGTTTTTCTAATCTTACCTCTTCTCCATACTTGTCGTCAGGAACTCCAAAAGCAACAGCCTGAGCAATTTCCGGATGAGAAACTAGGACTGCATCCACTTCAATAGGTGATATTTTCTCCCCTGAAATTATGAGTGGAAAATGATTATCAATAATGACCAACGAGTAATGGGTGCATTAATGCTGCTCCATATATTATTATCTTAATTAGGCGAAGTTACTTCAACTCTCACATTCTTCAGCTCAGGATTTAGTACTATTTTCGACTATTGTTTATGACAGGTTAAACATTTCATAATACAAAGATTTGGATGTCATCAACAGTACTATTAAAAAAGCCCCTCCTATCGAACCTCAACTATTATTAAATTGGAAATTAGGCAGTGATAAGCTAGAAACAAAATCACTCAAAAGATTAAGAATTGTTACATTGACAGAGCTTTTATGCTTTTCTTCATTTTATAAACTTGTCTTTTGGGTTGTCACATCATTGGATGCCTTGAGTCTTCTTTGTCAAGGCATTTTTAAGACCAAAGCCAAGGGAATAATCTAGGTAAGGCTTTTTATAAAATAGAAAAAATACTAGCAGTCAAAATCATGAAACCTAATTGTGGCCTGGGCCAGCCTTACGATCAAAGCAATGGACAGAAATTCTAGTAAGTTACATCTCCAAGTTTCATTGAGCTATGCATATATTGGGACACCAGCTTGGCTTCATAATAAATAAACATTATAAAATGGTGAAATTTACGGTCCATATAACATAATATCCAAGCAAAGCGTGTCTCCGCGATCAACTACCACCAAGTAGCAAAAGTAATAGAATTTAAAAGAGTTTTGTACACCATGTATAAGTTTGTCAAGTTTGATTAACAATTTCCTTTCATAACAAGCCCAAGAGATAACCTGAATAATAGAGAATACTCTAATAATTTATTCTAACTAAGTTAGATTGCACAGATGGAATAAAATTAGTATGGGGTGTTTGGCTAAGTTCATAAACTAGGTTACAAAAGTTTTTTGCTTCATCTGCGTGTTTGGTAAAATACCAAAAAGTGCTTATAAGCAAAAAGGCATGAGGTGATCGAGCCTATAATATATGGTTTTACAAGTCGTAAGCACTTTTGACTCAACCAAACTTTGATAATTTTATCCTAATCTCAAGAACACTCTTTCTAAAGCACTTCTTTTAGTTATAATCTCTTATTTCTGGCGTTCATCTAAATAGGTAGCTGCTTATTTTACAAATTGGTTTCATGTGATTGTTATATGTTAAGCTTTTAATCAGCTAAACCCAAATGGACTCTATATATCATTGGTATATGTTAGCTTAAATCCAAGTAAAAGTTGTTTCCATGACCTACTTTTTTGTTTCCATATACTTACTTTCATGTGATTGTTATCATGCATTTCAAGAGGAATAAGGATGAGTTAGTTACCTCCACGGTTGATCAACTCCTTGATTCTGCCAACCAAATGCAAGTATCCATCAGAGTCCAAATACCCAACATCTCCGGTATGAAACCAACCAAACTGGAAAGCTGATTTATTAGCCTCTGGATTGTTCTTGTATCCTTTTGTTACATTTGGACCCCTAATACAAACTTCTCCTTTAGCATTAGGCCCTTGTACAACACCATTCTCATTCAATATGGCCATCTCTTGACCCACAGGTTTCCCTACCGACCCAGGAATATGCGGGCCGTCCTCGGGTAATGGGTTCGAAGCCATCAAATGGGTTGCCTCTGTCATTGCATACGCCTCCAAAACAGGAGCCCCGAATGCTTCTTCTAACCGGGCCATCACCGATGGAGCCAGTGCTGCACTGCAGCTCCGAATGAACCGGAGCTTTGGGTAATTGGATTCGGGTTTGCTGAGGTGACGATCCAACAGTATCTGGTGAATTGTAGGTACAGCTGTGTACCATGTTGCGTTGTAATTTTTCATGTCTGACCAAAAAGTTGAACCGGAAAATCTCCCGGCAGATGGAAGCGTCACGGATGCTCCGGCCCCGAGTGAACTCAGTAACCCAGCCATTAATCCGTGAACGTGAAATAACGGCAACACGATCACTGTCGAATCGGAGTCGCTGAGTTTGTACACCGATTTGATGTTGTTCACTGAAGATACCAAATTATGCTGAGACAGAGGAACACCCTTTGGCCGGCTTGTTGTGCCTGACGTATGAAGGAACAGTCCAAAATCCGATGGATCGTTAACGATTTCAGACGCCGATTCACGGTTCGATTCGGGAGGAGCCGGGGAGAAAGCAATATCAGAGTCGGCTTGCGACAGAGCTACTACAGTAATATGTGGGATTTTGAGCTTGGAGGCGGCGGCTTGAGCCGCTTCGTTTCCTTCTTTTGCAGTAAATAAGAGTTTCGATTCAGAATCGGATAGATAAAACTCGAATTCTTCAGCCATGTACGCTGAATTCAGTGGTGCCGCCGTGGCTCGCACTCGAATTACAGCTAGAAACATGATCACGAACTGTAAAAATAAAATCCAAAAAACAATTAGTACTTTGATTAGGGAAATCTTCAGAATTGAGGAAATTTTCCTAGTTTGAAAAATTAAATCCTGATTATATCACAAAACTAACGTCAAACCCACCATTTAATTTTTCCAATTAACGTAACAACAAACCCTCTTTCCTTTTTTTCTTTCAGGTTCCATTAAATTTGAGCAATGCGATCAGGAGGTCCGGTCCAGCTTAATGCACCAAAATTCCATTTTATTTCTGGACGTCAGATGAAAAGAAAGGGAAAAGGAAATCGCACCTCGATTGTGTTTGGGAAGGTGAGAGCGACGACATCGCCGGGATTAACCCCGGCAGCTACAAGCTGAGAAGCTGCACGTTCGACGAGTTCCTGAAGCCGTGCATGAGTAATATCAAACTTTCCAGCAACGGAAATCGCACGATGAGAAGGGAATTTTTCAGCCACATGTTTCAATAATCCAGTGAGCGTCAAACACTCCATCAAACCACACAAAAAAACCAACAAATATTATTACTCTATCTTAAGGATGAAATAAATGAATATTGAAATGGTGATGAAGAATGGAAATGAGTTGGTATGGTATATATAGCAATAGAATGGAGGTTAGAATTTTCTTTTATTTTGTTAAACGCGGGCATGAAATTGTTAACCAGAATAAAGCATTTTCGCTTGGTGTAGGTGAAACTGAGGGAGGTGGCATGTCGTTTTGCCTTTTTATGGGGGATGACTGGCACACTCCTCAATCCTCTAATCTATGATTACGTGTCATTTTTTGACGCGGGTCCTTTTTGGACCTTTGTTCTAGGAACTTATCTTGTATATGAAGCCTCGGGGTCTCAATTCAACGGATTCACTCAAATTATTGCGGGTCAAAATTTCATTTTATTTGGATCAAAATGAATTGAGTGTGGGATAAAATTTAATTTTTATTAAGTTTTATTTATTTTAGTTAATTTTTTAATATTTTAATATTTAATTAAATTATATTTTTTTAATTATAATTATATAGAACATATCAAATATTAAAAAATATTTTAACAAGATCTCTCTCAAGTTTATTTGATTTGCATATCAACTCAATTTTCAACAAATTAGGTTAAATTAAATGAATTAGACTTAATTTTACCAACACTATACATCATCGTTTTGAAATTTGGTGCAGGAAGAGAATAAATTACTTCCAAAAATAACATAAAATAAAAATACTTCGAATCATTGGATAACCTAAAGATAGTGTAATCTATCAAAATATCTTATGATATCATATTTTCTCAATCTTAATTTATTTGTCACGTATACTAAAAATAATTATTTCAAAATAATTATTAATTTGAATAATTAAGAGAAAATTAATCATTTTTTTCAACTTTGCCCTTAACATTAATTACTCTAGAATTAAGAGCACATATATAAATAAAAATTTAATTATTTATAAGGGATATATTAGTTAAACAACACTCCTAATTAATTTTTTCTTAAGGATTATTTCAAAATTTATCATGAAAAATAAATTGGGGTAAAGAGAGTACAATTTAAGAGTTACAAAAATTATTTAGTAATATCATAATGAAAGAAATATAGAATTTGTTTTAAAAAATATGTCTTTTACGATAATTTAATATTAATTTTTTACGTCGCATGTTCTAAAAGACAAGATTAATATATTGGTATATTTTTATATATTTTAGATAGTTGATAAATAAGATCGTCAATATAGAATTTTTTCATTTCAATTTGTTTGTCTTTTTAAAAAAAATTATTTCAAAAAGAATATTTTTTTTATAACTATTTAATTTCAAATTTTGCAAATCACAAGTTCTAGACCATGAGATTAACATTTTAATATATTTTAGGTAGTTGATCAAATAGGATCGCTAATGTAGAATCTTTTGGTTTCAATCGGTTTGTCTTTTAAAAAAAAAATATTTCAAGAAGATATATTTTTTATAATTATTTAATTTCAATTTTACACATAACATATACAGGAACACTTATATATTTTTAATTTGAAACCACAAATTTTAAAAGTCTAATTAATTTCTTAAATTTATATTAAATTTAGAATAAAAGAGATAAATTTAAAGGAAATGAATATAAGATATGGGATATTTATCCTTGTGTAAATTGAAGCGGTGGCAGTTGTTCTTATGTCATTCAGCATTACTCAATCTACAGAGTTTTTCTTTAAACATATCTTCGAATACTAATTTCTTTTTCCTTTTTTCCTAATTAAAATACCTTTTTTTCGTTGATTACTTTAAATTTTTCAAGCTTAAAGTTATTTTTTTATTTGCTACGAAAATATATATTATTGAATTGATTTTTTATTAAATAAATGATCTATATTTAGTGATCCACGTACAGTTGGGGAACAATGAAAATATCGTAACGATTATTTAGCAAGATATAAAATTAAAAATTTAAATAAATATTATAATATATAATCTTTTAAATAATCCATAATTAATACTTGAATCATTCTGACATTGTGCTAATAAACTAATTCAACGGTCTAAAATATTTTCCTAGAATTAAACAAACATTTTTAATTAAAAAAATGAATAAATTAAATAACATCATCGCATTATTAAAAAGGGATAAAAGAACACACTTGCCTCCCAACCATGCAAAACAAAAGCTAAAAATAATGTGAAAAATGACATGTTACTGTTTTAAGTTGAAGACTTGTCAATATTAAAGAATTTGACTTTTCAAACACATTTTTAAAACAAATCTTTTGAAATAAATCATATTACTTACACACACCACATGTATTAAAATTTATTTGAGAATATTAGATATTGAAAGATCATGATGCAGGTTTGGGGAATTGATGTATTAAAATCTCCCACGTTGCTCATAGTCATTTAACAACTTTTATTTGCCAAAACTTAACGAATATCCCCTGCTTGGTTATACTTTATTCTCCTCCTTTAAAAAAAAAAAAACTTTAAAGGAAGGAAAATAAATTTAAAAATAACCAGGTGAAAGAAACAAAAATTTATTGATTTGAGATATGGATAGGATGTAGAAGGAAAGATTTGGTGTTGTATTCCTTTTACAAATTTGCCTTTCTATTTTCATACATACAAGATTTTTAACTTCACAAATAAAAAATTTGTAAATTTTTTATTTTTATGGGAAAAGGATTAAAAATATCTTTTTGGACTCAAAAATACTCTTTAATTAGATTTTTGGCTCAAAAGTGCCCCTCTCTCTGACAGAAATAAAAAATGGTTAAAAATACCTCTGAACTATCAGAAATGGAGAACAAAATACTCCTTGGTTAGATTTTAGTTCAAAAATACACCTCCCTTAGAATTTTGCAAAAAATAATTCCTCTCCATTTAAGGAAAATGACACCATGCATGCTATGTGGACCAAAAACGCCACATGATCATTCCACGTGGAACCCCATTTAGGGATCCAAGAGGTTTTCTCTTCGAATACTACGTTCAAGACTAGCCTTTTCATGTAAAAAGGGAGTGTAATTTCAATTGCAAACGTCTCAAAAAGTCGATCTCTGAATGATAACATTGATATATCTTCGTTATAATTGTTGCTCCTCCTTCAATCAGTTTCTCGAGTTCGGTAAGATCCAATTCTTCAATTATTTTGAACCTACGAATCTTATATAGAAATTGTTGTGCTCATGTTAGCAATATAACGCGATAACATATGTTATTATTTTCAAGAGATAATTCAGTTGCAACTACAAATCAAAACTTTTTTTTTTAATATAGTTAGAATCTGGACGACTCAAAGTCTGACAAAAATTGATTTGAAGATGGATTGGAGTTGAATTTTTTAATGAAAGAGGAATATATTAAATAATAACTTTAAAATTTTAACAAGAATATTTTTTAGTAAAAAACTAACGAATAGTATTTTTGCTCCATTTCTTATAGTTAAGGGGTATTTTTGATCCTTTTTCATTTCTGTTAGGATGAAGAATATTTTTTAGTCAGAAATTTAACAGAGAGATATTTTTGAACCAAAAATATAACAGAGAGATATTTTGATTCAAAAATTTTACTTTATTTCAAATAATTGAGAGTTATTTAATTTATATATATGCCATCATTTTTGGAGACGTTAGAGGTAGGAAGTTGGCGCACAAGGGTGGGTTTGGAAGCTGTGAAGCAATTTGGACCAACAGGAAAAGTATACATGCAGCAGGGATATTAGAATATCAAAATTACTAGAAGAAATATTTGGTTCCAAGAAGCCCTCTTCTTGAAGACCAAAGTCCAACTTGCCTTCTTTCAACTCAAAAGCAACTTGGAGTTTTACACCCTCTTTGACGGTTCTTAATTAAATCCCTATTATAATATTTAAATCAATTATATTATTCTTTTTCTTTATCATTACACAATATTATAGATTAATAATTTAAATGATAAAATTTACAAAAAAGATAAGGTACGAAATAGAGCTATTATAAAAAGCTAGGACAAAGAACAAAATAGAACTATTAAATACTTGTTCTGTCTCATTTTATTCGATCTATAAAAGAATGACATATTTTTACATTTAGTAATAAATTAACTATAAAATTTTCAGTTCATCCTTAATAAAATTATTTATAGCCTTACAAATATCTACTTCACAAGTTTCTTTTTTTCTTTCTTAAATTTCCTATTAAGTTAAACTACGTCACATAAATTGAGACGAAAAGAAGAATCACTTCAAATTGATCCTTACTTTTTACCATTTATCTTAGGATAATTTTAAAAGATATAAAATAAAATTTAAATGATAATTAAAACAAACATAATATTTACCGGTAACAATACAATGTAATCCAATAGTGATAACGCATCCAAACAAGGTGTTAGAAGAAGAAGTGTAGATTTGTAGGATAAGCATGGACCTTAAAGTGACTTCAACCAATCTCAAGGGTCGTTTACCTCTTCGTCAAACGATTAGCTTTATTAACCCCCGCTACTTTTTCGAGGACCGCCAGAATGGATAATTTATACGAATATTTATTTAAATTAATTTATTTTAAATAAATTGAATATTTAACTCATTAAAATGAATAAAATTCATATTATTCATTTATAAACAAATAACTTAATGAATAAAAGAGGTTTATATATATATAAAAAAGTTATATTAATTTTTTTTTAGCCCGTGGTCAAAATAGGGGGCGGGGATGAGGGTAGGGTTGGATAAGAAAAAAAATTGAAGTTTTTTTAAAAGATAAATAAATTTTTTGGGGAAGGGGACCTGGGGTGGGTGTGTGTGTGTGTGGGGGGGGGGGGCGTTGATACTTTTCTTTTTAAAAGAACATTTAAAAAAAAAACAAATTATTTATCTTTTTGCATTTTTTCAGGTAGGGTTGGGGGGGAATTGGAGTAGGGGTAATAAAAAATATTTCTTTTTAAAAACAAACATAGAAAAATAACTTTTTAAGGGTTTGGGTGGGGGGAGGGTGGACTGGCAGGGGTTTAGGGGTCGGGTTAAGGGCGGGGGTGATAATTTTGTTTTGAAAAAAAATAATTAAAAAGTTTTTTATGTTTGTTTTTTTGGACAGAGGATGAAGAGTGGGATAAAATATTTTGTTTTTGAAACTTTTAAGCAGGAGGTGTAGAGGGAATCAACATAGATAATTTGTACACGATTTCAGAATGGGCAACACGTTCCTTCGACAAAGTATCCTCAAGTGCAGAGATCCGGGGCAATAAGGCACTGCGCTCCTGTGCAAACTCAAGCTGGGCAGAGGCTAATTCAGTAGTCTTGGCATCCAGACTACATTGAACCAGGTAAAGCAACATGGTTCACTTGGACTAACACATCCTTCGTAGTTTGCATGGTCTAAACTTGGACTGGAACAAAATAGGCCTCAAAGATCTGAGAGAGCCAAAATCCATAGGGTAAAGCGTGCCCATTCTTGTCCTGAGTGAGGACACACTGCATATGCTTGAGTATCAGGCTCGGCAGGTTAAGAGGAATATCAGTGTCTAATAGTTCCATTAATGTCAGATAAAAAAAGCTAGCCTTGAACCTCTTTTCCTTCCTTGGAATGAGAATCTTGTGAACCACATCAAAATATAGCTTGTGAAGTGAGGACATCTCTCGTCAAAGAACCCGCCTATGTTGAGATAAGGAAGGACGACCTGAAAACTTCCTGGAGATTTCAAGAGCAGAGGCCAAATTGTCCAGAGGTGGCCACTCATGACGAACATAGTGATCCCACTCAGTGTTAGGAATCCCTAAGATTCGTGTAATGTCCTCGGTGCCCAAATGAGTGGATTTTCCCCTCACAGTAGTAATGAAGACAGAATCACGCATACTGCCCCGATCATAGAACTCATACATCTCAGGTTTGGCAAACTTACACTGAGTATCCCCTAATATCAACAAACCAGTCCAACCTTGAAACTTTAATGTGGATAGGAGAATTTCCATGTTAGATCCCCCAAACCCTGTAATAACGTGACCCCGAATGAGGGAGCGCTTTTGGAAGTGAATAAGAGAAAAAAAGTTTAGGTCAGAGCTGTCGATAGTTGGCTGGTCAGGATCACTTTTAGTTTCAGAGGTGTCTGAAGGAACATGCAGAGTAACCCATTTCTTTTTGCTAGAAGAAGCCCTAGTCCTAGAAGGTGACTTGATGGTAAAGGAAGTTGAGGGTTTCTTTGAAGGAGTAGCAAGCTTAGCACAAGGGGTTTAGGGATGATGTTCTTACGCCCGACATTTTGACGAACCCTCTTCAGTAGCAAGTTACCTTGGGAAGAGGAACCAAAACGTGCCTTATGTTTCTTGCTCTGTTGTAGGGCCTACAGATTTTAATTGATGAGATATGTAAGGTTCTAAAAGTCATGCATGCTACTGAGGCTGAGGGAGTAGAGTTTGCTTCCTACCAACTCAAGGACGTGGCTCACATTTAGTACAACCAATGAGAAAAGAGTCGTGGTGAGGATGCGGAGCCTGCAGTCTAGGATGAGTTCAAAAATACATTGCTTAATTATTTCTTTCCTAGTGAGTTGAGGGAAGTCAAAATGAAGGAGTTTGTATATCTGAAATAAGAGGGGATGATAGTCAAGGAATACAGCCTTAAGCTCACCCCACTATCTAACAATTTGTTTGGATGGTGGTTTTTGGTGGTATGGTATGGTATGATTAGTAAGAGAAACATATTTGTTTTGATTGTTTCATTAATTATGTGGTATGATATGGTTTTGTTTCATGGTTCTATAACCATGAAAACCCTCACTTTTTGA
>JBCEWC010007300.1:0-21621 GCA_038996855.1 Solanum aculeatissimum | reverse complement strand
GCCTGGCCAGCCACTTTCCGACTTGACGTGATAGTTCACGGCTCGTGAAAGTGCTTCACGTACCATTTGATGGTCCGTGGTCTTTGACTTGTCTCATGGGGTGGTTCCTGGCAACCCCTAGATCAGTGTAACACCCCACAACACCTCTCATGGACCATGATAAGTTTCACGGACCGTGGGCCTTTCCTTGGCCACTTTTTAGAGCCTATCTCCAACGTCTTCCGAATTTCAGGCTTTCCCACTGTTTAGGCCATAACTTCCTCATCCAAACTCCGAATCAAGTGAAAATAGTTGTGTTGCAAAGATAACTCAAACAAATTCAATTTGATATATAGTATCCCACACGGTTCAACCCACATCAAAAGTTATGGCCGTTCAAAGTATACTTCCCAAACGGCTTCTCTAGGCCACCAACTAGCCCATTTTGCGTTCGGCCACTTAAACTCAACCCGTGTATACAAAACCTCAACCATGACCAATAGTACATCGTATAAGACCAACCATAAGGAGTTTTCAAAAATTTCTGGGTTGTTACAAAGGTGGTTGAAATTACTCTATCAATGGGACTACATAGATTATTATGATGCGTTACATAGACACTTGATGATGTCTAGAGGTTATATGCTTATGGAATGCCAAATTATTAAGGTGACCAAGAATCTCTCTAAGTGTTGACATGAGGTATATGATGATTTGAATGGTAGTTGGATTTTGGTATGTGAAAAATTGCATGAAAGTGACTTCACGTATAATTAAATAACTTTACCTCGATGAGAAAAGTACTATCATGTTTGAAATCAAATGTTATTAGCTTTGGGTGTGACTCATATCTATAAGAAATGCTTAAATGGAAAGAGAGGAAGTCATAGTTGAAATATTTGAAGGTCATAATGTGTTGCTAAGAAAATTTTGATACTAGTAGTAATTGAGAGAATGGAAAATGAGCAGTATGGATACGATGTTCAGTTAGTATTAAGAGTGTTGTCTTTGTTGCAGTACTGTGAGGAATATATAGAGTTTGATAAATTAAGTATGTGTACGATTGTATTGGTCACTAGATAGGTTGATTGTGAGTAGCTAAAAAAATAATAGTTAAAAATAAATAGGGTCAGATGAATGAAAATAGTTGATAGGAGCACTATGAAAGGGGTATCTTATATCATTCGACCTTGATTCTGTGCATTTTTACATGACTACATACTACAGCATGGGCATGTTTTATAGTATTACTCCCTACCTACTCCCACTCGTGTCTTCACTTTTTTAGGAGGATCCTTTGTGGTGGATCGATTGAATCGATGTTGAAATTTCTCTTGGTAAGATAGGATACTTATGCAAACTTGGTTATTTCAATTATGAAAAATTTAGTGGTGTTTGAGTTAGTTGAAGTACACAAGTGGTTGTACATGCACAACTTTGCTTATGTAAATTTATTCATGAATACTTATAGTTCTCCAGCAGTCTTAAAATTCATCTCATAGTTGAGATTATGTTATGGCTATGTATGATTGAATATGGGGCCTATTGAGCCTAGCTCTATTACTCTTAAGGGTCATTTACAGTCACTGCTATTGATATAGTATTTTTAATAATGTTGTTAGAGGTTCTATATGTTTTGGTTTATCGTTCGCTAAGTGGTTACTTAATCATTTTCTTCGTTGGGTAAGAAAAATATCCGATGCTCTATGAGGAGTATCCAATGTCCTGAGATCACATTTTATAATTTAAGCTTGTAGAAAAAATTGATTATGAGAATGAAGCCTTAACAAGTCCCATGATAGTTTGTGCATTAGGAGTGTGGGTGGTTAATTTAAGTTTGCTTTTGATTATGATCGATATTGACTTAGAATTTTATCCTGGTTATGTGAGAAAAGATTCATCCTAATTTTTAAGTGATGGTCTAGTGGATTGTTATTCAGATTGGGTTTATGGGTTAGTCTGTGGCTTGAAAATCACTCTTGATTTGTAAATCCATCAAGATTCGATTCGAAAGCTCAGTTCTTAATGGTTGATTGTAATGGAATGGTCTTAAAGGGGAGCTTACTTGGAGATATGAATATTGCTGCGGGAAGATAATAACTTAGAATTTTGGTAATGTCGATTATTCTTCCTTCTCCTTCCTTATGTTCGAGGACGAACATGATTTTTAGTGGTGGATAATGTAATGACCCATTAGGTCATTTTTTAAAAAAATTCTCTCTCTTTATAAAAGATTCTTTTCGTAAATTTAATTTGTAAATTTCAGACTATTCGAGAATTACGATTATTTAGTTGATGGATAATTTTAGACAATTAATTTAATTAATGGATTGAGATAACAACTCAGTGAATACCTTATACTATTTATCTCAAATTTATTAAAAATAGGTTAATAGAATTTATCACTTTTAGTATATAAAATAAATAAATAAATAAATAAATAAGAAAATAAAAGAAAAAAAGTAAAAGAAGCGTATAAAGGGGATAAGCACCTAACTTTGAGAAAACAAAAAAAATAAGAACGAAAGAGAGAATCAACGAAACAAAAACGGACAACGACAACACCGGAAAGAAAACAATGCGCAGAGAGAAAAATAAAGAAAAAGAAGAGAAGAAAATTTGGGATTTTCATCCTAAATCATCAAGATAATTATTCCCGTCCTTTTTATTAAGTTTTCATGGGATTATGAGTAGATTTTTAGGGTAGAAACGTGTACAGTTTATGAAAATATAGTCTAGGATTCTTAGAATAAAATCTTGATTTAGGGGTCGAATAACAATCCATTTTAGCTGAAATTTGATGTATAAGTTTATTTTATTATGGATAAATATATTTTGAAAGAAATTTTCAGATTTGAATTTGAGAGGTCAGGGTGACTTTTTGACCCGACTGTTGAACTAAAAATAAATATAGCAATATGGGTGTCGTTGAATTCGTATTCTTATGAAGATTATGTATTTGAATAGATTTTGATCATCCATAAGCATTATAAAAGACTCAAGTTTTGTAGTGATTATTTGATTAATTGAGGTAAGTGAATTTCTCGACTCCTGTTAGTATATAGATACGCATATTTTCTTTGTTGTTTGTGTTTAAAGTAATGAGACTTGGCAATAGATTAACTTGTGCTTGTTGAATAATCTTGATGATGAAAAGGAGATAATGAATGATAATTTATTTATATATTAACATGTGATATGTCGAGAATGATCTGAAAGGTTTATTGATTTATTGTTGATATGGTATCATGATTATGTGGTTGTAAATTATGCATTGTTAGAATAATGGTCATCTTTTCATTATTTATATGAACATGTATAATTGCATTGATTCTAAGGTAAGATTGTGACAAAGGTTATGTGAATTGAGAAATAATGAGAAACTAAGAGGATGTACCATATCGAGGGATGTGTCGCACGCCGCAATGGATACTATGATTCGAGGGCCCTGTCACACACCGCGACAGATATTATTATTTGAGGTTCAGGTCGCACGTCATGACAAATATTATGATTCGAGGGTCGTGTCGCACGCCGCAACGGATGCATGGAATTAAATCTCCCATGGGTCACGGACTAAGAGACAGTAGGTGTGCATCTCTAGGTCAGACATGCATCATTATGCTTGACATTGCATTGCATTGCATTATGCATCTTTATCATTTATGAACTTGTGAGTGCTTATTTATGGAACTTGTGATGGATGAGTTTGATCCTTATGTTGTTGATCTATAAATATTGGTGTGGATATTGAGCTATATGCTATGTACATTGTGAATTGATAGGTGGGGATGATTTTTATGCAGGTTGTAGTTGTGGAGGTTTTGTTGGAGAGTTAGGAGTACCCGTATTCTGTATTACTTGACTTTGCATTTCGGAGTTCGCTTGTTGGGTACTGTGTGATTGGTACTCACCCCTTGCTTCTACAATTTTGTAGGTTATACGCTCGGATCTTTGTGATATTCTCTCTTCTCTTCTTATCTGAGGCTTTCAGTGGAGATTAAGGAGGTAGCTATTTGTCATTTCAGTGAGTCCTCATTCTTCTATTTATGATCTTGTTCTACTTTAGAGATAACATCATTTGAGACTTGTATTTTTTTGTAAATCTATTGTAACATATTAGAGGCTTGTGTACGTGACAACCATATTTTGGGGATTTTTAATTAAGTTGACTTATTATCCACAGTTAAACCTTTATTTTTATTATTTATTTGACACTTTATCATTGTAATTGGATTTTTGGCTGACTTGTCTTGGTGGGGATAAGATGAGTGCCATCACACCCATTTTTGGTCGTGACAGTGAGACACCATGGTTGTTGTAAAGTAAGTGTTGCTTACCTGTAACCTAGCTTACTCACCTAGTTTTAACTCGATTAATCAAGTGTTTGGATCTGATTAAGTAGATATATTCCTATATTCACACACCCCTGACATCATTCTATAATGGTTTTAAATTTGCAATATAGAAGTGTTCTTAGCTGATTCATGATATTTATTTTCTTGTAACCCCCCAATTCAACTCTACAAATACCTAGTTCAATGCATAACTTTACCTTTGGAACCATCATTCCCAATAGGATTCGACCTCAACTCTTTTGTTGGGTAATATACTGATAACGATCGTCTCTATTTTTATTCATGAAATAGGTTTGAACATCATAAAAAATAATATCATTGTCGGGGAGTTGTGCTAGTGTTTTATTGAAGTCTTTTTATTGAACTTAGTTTTTGTTGTAGAGCTAATTTATTTCTTTTCTTCCTGTTTTGTCTATTGTTAATTAGCTGAAAAAATGGATGAAGCTGGAAGTGTACATGGTGACAAAGTAAGAGATATGAATGACTTCCAAGATGTCTACTGGGACCAAGTGAGAAGTATGGGAGCAATCTGACTATCCCTATTGGCTGAAGGTGTTGTGTTTCACGTTACTAGCATGATGTTACAATTATTTCAGCTGAAGAGGCTGTTCGAAGGGATAGCCTATGAGGATCGAGCATCATTGGAATTTTTTCAACATCTTCTTTCTATTTAACTTCTGGGGCATCACGGAAGAAGTCATCAGATCGAGGCTCTTCCCATTTTCCATAATAGGAGAAGTTGTGACGTGGTTAGCTAAACTTCCTTGAGATTCAATTACTTTGTGAGAGGAACTATAAGATTCATTCCTTGAAAGGTTCTTTCCTCCCTTGAAGATAGTCAAGCGATGGAAGAGCATTAAAAACTTTAGAAGAATTGATGGTGATCCATTGCATGAGACATGGCTATCGTTCTAGAAACTTTTACTTCAATGCCTGAACCATGGAGTTTCGAACCACCTATTGTAGCAATACTTCTATGTGATCCTTAATGATATCAATAAGGGTATGGCTGACCAGTTGGTGCAAGGACGAATCATGAAAACAATATTTGTTGTTGTTTGTGAGTTATTGGATGACATGATCGAGATTAATCGGGCTTGGTATACAAGGGATGACCTTGTTTCTTCCAGTATCTGGGGACAATCCAAGGAACAACTAGCTGAAGATCAAGAGAGGGATGAAAACATGGCTAAATTGTTGACTCAGCTAAATCTCTTGACTAAACATGTGATGGGCGGTAATTGAAAGAGCATGAATATGACTGGTTTTGCTAGGGAAGTGACATATGATATATAGTACTCCGTATGATGGTGGATATAGCGAAGAGGTACACTATATGGGTAACCAGGTGATGGGTTCTCAGTCAGCCTTTCATAGACCACTCAAGAACTATGATTCAAACAACAGTATTGGATGATGAGATAGAAATTGTCCTGAGCAAGCTAGAGGTTGGAGAGATCATGACAGTGTAAGATATAGGTACATTCCACCCCATGATAGGGTGAAACCTACTGAACCGATGGTGAATCCATAAAGTTTCTGGCATCAAGAAATGTTCACATGGATCTTGAACAAAGTTGAGGCCTCCAGCAAGGTTTTAAAAGAGATGAAATCTAATTTCTCATAGATGAGTCAAACCGTGACATCACACTCAACTTCCATTACGATTTGGAGACCCAACTTGGTAATATCTCAGTCTCAACCAAAGGGAAAAGGAAAGTCTACCCAATGATATAGTGACTAACCCAAAGAATATTGATTAGCAATGTTTGACTATCATGACATGTAGTGGAAAAATTATTGAAAGTGTTTTGCCTACATCTGTTATTGATGAAGGAAAAAAAGAAGTGGATGTGAGTGAAGAGGAAGTGAACGTGAATGAAAATGATGATCTTGTGGAGAATGAAAGAAGTGAAACTCTCGACAATCTGGAGAGTAGTGAAAAAGAGAAAGTTGGGGGGTGATAGAAAGAATACGAAAATGCATCCCCTAAACATGCAAACTTAACTTGAAATTAAAAGATCCTCAGGTCAAGATCGATCCTCAATTTTCTCAAAGGCTATAGAAGAAAGAGGAGGATACAAAATTTCAGTAATTTCTCTCTATGTTTAACTCTTTTTCTATCAATGTCCTGCTGGTGGGGGCTTTGGTTGAAATGTCGAGGTATCAAAGCTTATGAAGGAGTTGGTAACCAAGAAGTGGACTTTGGAGTGTGAGATAATTGAGGTTTCACATAATTGCTGTGTGATTTTGATGAAACACTTGGCTATTAAAAGGATGACCCTGGTGCATTCACAATCTCGTGTAGCATTTTGTAAGTTTGGCAAGGCGCTATACGACTTAGGTGCAAGCATAAATCTCATGCCCTTGTCCATCTTCAAAGATTTAGGGTTGGATACCCCTTCGCCAACAACAATGATAATGTTTATGGTCGACCAAACAATGAAGACATCAGTTGGGATTCTACACGATGTTTTGGAGATAGAGGACAAGTTCATACTACCAGCTGAATTTGTGATTTTGGATTGTGAAGTGGACGGTGATATGCTCATTATATTTGGTAGGCCTTACTTGGCTAGGAAAAGGACTCCAGTGGATGTTTAAAGGGGAGACTTGAGATTTTGGTTGATTGAAGTGGAGGTCATGTTCAATATTTGCAAGACTATGAAGACAGTGAAGGACCTCCAAGTGGTATCCGTAATTGATTTCTAATGACCTGATTGGTCATTTTGGCCTTATTTGAAAAAATTATTATTTTACCCTTGTATAAGTTGATTTGGGCCTATTTTGAGCTACCTGTATTAATGGAAATAAAAAACTAAAATTTTATATTTTGGCACTTTTTGGAAGCTTAAGTTGTTGAAAAAGTGAGTTTTTGTACTATTCATAGTTTATGGTGTCAAATCAAGGATCCATCAATTTCATTAGTTTTGGAATGTCAAAACTTGTCTATGAGAAGTTACAAAACTAAATTCGAGTTAAAATAAGATTTTTAGGACCAAAGTTGTGATTTTAGTTATTTTTTAAATCGAAGTTTGACTTTAGTCAACATTCGGAGTTTGAAATCTCGGATCAGAATTCTGACAGTTTCAGTAGTTCTGGATGGTAGAACTAACACTAGAAATGGTCTCGACATATTTTCTGAGTTGTTGAGGGAAGTTTTTATATTTTAAGCTTTAAACTAGACTTACATTGGCAAATGTGTCATGGAAGCCTTGAAATTGATTTTTGATGATTCTATTAAGTCTGGATCACTATTTCTCGTATGTTTGCATATATATTTTGTGAAATTTCTGATTTATAATGAGTTCTGAATGCTTACTCCGAGTTTTTGTTGTTGGTTGTTTTAGCTGGTGCACAGTTCCTAGTGCAAGTGTGATGACCCGAGAGTAAGGCCTAGACGTGACATGGCTAAAGTGAGCCCGAGAGTTCTCGATCAAACCACCCAAGTATCATCACACACATCATTGGTTCAGAAGCGCGTAATACAATAAGTAACACATAAGTCAAAGGGATTCTGGGGCTTTGGACTCAAGCTATGGGGACATCACCGGGAACGGGATAAGCATGAATCACATAACACATAGTAATTACGTTCTAAGGGGGCGGGTAAGTATGGCTCAAGCTATGGGGGAAAGAAAGGCCTATGGACTTTCCACATAAGCACTTTCCCATCCATCCAATCATAACAACATAAGCAAAGCATAATCGAAACGTAAGTAGACATAACAAAGCGTAGATAATCATAACATCTCAAATAAGCAGATAGTATGGTGTACAATAGAATCCGATATGTTGAACAATGAATCTACATAGAATAAGATGGGGTCTCAACATAATTCGGGCTCACCCTCAAGTAACAAGATAGATAAGACATAATAATACATAAGCTAGAAGGAGGTGAGTTTTGTCTTTGGAGTATAGGGCTCACCACAAGCAACAAGTCCGAGATCTCAACTAAGAGTCCAACGGTGGATGATTGTCATCTCCGGTCCCTACAAGGTTAGATCATGTAGAAAAGAGTATGGGTTAACACATATAATGCACTAAGTATGCAGGCATGCCATCCATATGAACATGAACTTACTACAAAGCTAGATGGCGAGGGCACATATATGTATAGAAAGAATATATATAATCAAGGAAAGGTATTATACCAATATGCCATGAAGTTCCAGGATGCATGAATGTAAACCTACATATTCATAGTGGGGATGTGACACCAACCGACAACAAGGGAGACCAAGCGAGCTACTACTTGGAATCAGAAAACTTGCTAGGTAGGTCCCAAGCCACCCTAAATAGGGGGTAACAAAACAAGTCATCCCATCTTGGGAGAAATCCTATGTTGGCACATGGTTTGACGGAAAGAAGTATGGACCCTTGGAGATAGTCCACCCCGACTCCAATCCCTCGGTACTAAGTCTTATCCAACAGGAATGCATATACATATACAAGCTTTTAAAACAGAGGTTCAATACTTAAAATCCATACAATGCAAAGTTAGGCTAAAAAGCCAAATCACATTTCAAATCTTTCCATAATTAGGCTAAAAAACCAAACAAGAGTTCAAGTGTCAAATCCAAGATCAATGCATAGGAGTAGCTCATTCTAACATAACAATATGGTGTAAACACCCAAGATGCTCAAAGAGCCATATCAAGACAAGATGTGATCACATTCTAGTCATATCCCATGTCTTACCAAGATCAAATCAAGTCAAGTCAAGTGGATCAAAGCCCATATCAAGAGTTTCATCAAGTCAACTCTCCATGATCATGAATGCAAATGCATGAATGATCAATGAATAACATCGGTAATTGATATCAGAATTTAAATCATCACAACAAAATAGATTCATAATTAAATCATAAGAAAATCCATAATTAAAATCATAGTTCATACTACCCATGCTCTAATGAAAGAATTAAAGGGACATGCATATTTAAATCTTCATAAATCCAAAGGAATTCAAATTATTAGGGCTTAATTCACCTTAAAATCAATAATTAAACACAACCCACACTTTAATGTAATCAAATCATTCATAATTTAAAAGACCCATTTGAAAGGTAAGAATAATTTCATGGAAATTGAAGAAGAAGAGTTTTGGGTCTTCATGGTTGAAAGGAGAACCATGAATCAATCCCACATACCATGATCAATCAAGTAGAACAAGAAGAATTGATGAAGAATTAAGTCTTCCCTTGATTCCCAAGCTTACTCTCCAATGGAACTTTGAGAGAAATTGAAAGAGATTGAGAGAATTTAAATTGAATGAGAGTGAAAAGGGCTAAATCAAGAGTTTAGGAGGATTCAAACATGCGAAAACGACCTTAGGATTAGTTAAAAATTACAATTAAATCATTAATAAAAAGAGGAAGAAAACTGGAACTGTCACAGAAAAGGTCCATTACACGGACCATATAGTGACTCACGGTCCGTGAACCTTGCCGTGAGGTCTCACTTAATGACGAGCTTTAATCTCGCAACAGATAGGAACATTTGAAACGTCACCCACACAGTCAACTATACGGGTTGTGAGGGTTCACACGGCCCGAGAGACTCTCCCGTGAAGCTACGCTTGGAACTAACTTTTCCCATGAACATTCCATACTTACAAAAATTCTCTTCTCGCAACCATACAGTTAGGCACAGGAACCGTGAGGCTCCACATGGACTGTGAGGTGGTTCGTGGAGCCTCCCTTGGCTTGGAACCTTGGTTGCTGGATGGTACACCACATGGATGGGTTCACTGTTCTTGAGCCTCTACACGACTCATGAACCCCACCTTGAAGACGACGATATTTTCGGAATCTTAACCTTATACATAGAATCGATTCGTAGGCCAAGGCCATCCCGAAACACTTCACCACGCCTCGTGAGCAGCCACATGGCCTGCCTCATGGACCGTGAGGCCACACACGCCTTGTGAGCCTGTCGTGAGGTAGTGCCTTAGCCAAAATCCCTCTTCCCTTTTCCAGAATGCAACCTTGTGCAGGAAGTCTCACCGTAAAGTCCATAACATCTACCTCAAAACTCCAAATTCAGTGAAACCAAGTGTGTTGGGTAGATAACTCGAAGAGCTTCAATTTGACAGGTTATAGCCCATACAGTTCATGTCGTACCAAGAGATATCTCCATTTAAATTCAGTACTCCTATAAGACTACAAGCAAAACTTAACCCATGCGATTTCTTCCAAGATGGTCATACAAGAGAGACTTGGAAAACTCAAAATCTAACCAACATAGGTTAAGATCAGTCCTAAAACAATGTTACAAGGTTTGTAAATTTCTGGGTTGTTACATCATCTCTCTCTTGGGAACATTCGTCCTTGAATGGGCTAGAACAAGGTTTGAAAGACTCGAATTAAACAAGAGACATTTCAACATAAAACATAATGCATCATTAATCATTTCAAAAGTCTTTTAAAACTCATGTCAAACATTATTCGAATCATTGTCGTGCACATGTATGCATGTAATGCCATGAACTCAAGAAAATAAAGAATTAGGACCATTTGGAAAGAAAGTTAGAACCTAGTATCTTAGGCTTAAGTAGATTGGAAAAGATAGGGGTATCGCTTCATCATGTTCGACTCTGCTTCCCATGTAGCACCCTCTACATGTTGATTCCTCCAAAGCATATTAACCAATGCTACCTCTTTGTTGCGAAGTTATTTTACTTGTGTATCCAATATTTTGTCCGATACCTCTTCATAAGTCAAGTTCTCCTCAACCGTAACAACCTCCCAGGGTACAATTGCCTTAGGGTCACCATCCAACTTTCTTAATATTGAAACGTAGAACACCGGGTGAATAGAACTCATATCCGAAGGTAACTCCACTCTATAAACCACATTGCCAATCTATTCAATGATCTCATATGGTCTGACATATCGAGGGCATAATTTGCCCTTTTTTCCAAAACACATAATGTTATTCATAGATGACACCTTTACATAAATTTAATCACCCACATAAAATTTGAGGTCCTTCTCTTAACATCTGAGTAAGACTTTGGCGACTTTGAGCCTTTTTCAATCTCTCCCTAATCAACTTCACCTTTTCTATAGCTTCAACAACCAGGTTCGGGCCTAACAATGCCATCTCACCCAACTCAAACCATCCTACCAGGGACCTACACCTTCTACCACATAAGGCTTCAAATAGGGCCATACCAATACTAGTGTGGTAACTATTGTTGTAGGAAAACTCGGTGATTAGTAGTTGATCATCCCAATTTACCTTGAACTCCAACACATAAGACCTTAACATATCCTCCAAAGTTTGAATCGTCCTCTCGACTTGTCCATCAATTTGGGGATAGAAAGCGGTGCTCAATTTAATCTTAGTGCCAAGCCCTTTTTGGAACGATCTCCAAAAGTGAGAAGTAAATTGAGTACCACGATCCAATATGATAGACCTCAGTATACCATGCAATCTATCCAATTCTCGGATATACAATTTAGCATAATCTTCAGCATTATAAGTAGTTTTGACCGATAAGAAGTGACCCAACTTGGTCATTCGGACAACAACAACCCATATAGAGTCAAACGGTCTACGAGTACGGGATAACCCAACTACGAAGTCCATATTCACATCTTCCATCTTCCAAGTAGGAATCTTAATGTCTTGGGTCAAACCGCCGGTCCCTTGGTGTTCCACCTTCACTTATTGACAATTAATACATTCCGAGACAAACTTGGCTATGTACTTCTTCATGTTATGCCACCAATACACCTCTATCAAATTCAGATGCATCTTAGTGGATCCCGGATGAATAGAATATTGGGAATTATGAGCTTTACTCATGATAATCTCTCTAAGTTCGTCGATATTTCAGACACACAACTGGTCTTAGTACCGTAGCACACCATCTCCCTTTGGGAGAAAACCTCCACCTTTCTTTTTGGTAACTAACTTCTTCAACTCCACCAAGGAAGGATCCAAGTCTTGTTTTGTTTTTACATCAACAATCACGGATGACTCAGACTCTCTTTGAACAAGAAGGCCACCATCATTTGAGTTAGTCAAACTAACACCCAACCTAGCCAAATGGTTCATTTTTCTTACCAACTCTTTCTTCCCTTCATCAACATGTAACATATTACCCATGGATAGCCTACTAAGAGCATCTACTACAAAGTTCGCGTTACCTGGGTGATATAGAACACTCATATCGTAATCCTTGAATAGTTACAACCATCTCCTTTGCCTCAAGTTAAGATCTCTTTGAGTGAACACATATAGAAAACTCTTATGATCGGTGAAAACATCAACATGTACCCCATATAAGTAATGTCACCAAATCTTTAAAGCAAACACCACCACTACCAACTCAAGATCATGGGTTAGATAGTTTTGTTCATGAACCTTTAATTCCTAAGATGCATAAGCTATCACCTTACCATTTTGAATAAGAACACATCCCAACCCAATCCACGAAGCATCACAATACACCATGAACCCATCTAACCCATTCGGCAAGGTCAAGACAGGAGCCGATGTAAGCCGGTCCTTCAAAGTCTGAAAACTCTTCTCAAACTCATTTGACCACAAACGTAGCTTTCTTTTGAGTCAATTTAGTCTACGGGGATGCAATAGAAGAGAATTACTCAATAAATCTCTGATAATACCCAACCAACCAAAGGAAACTTCGGATATCAAAAGGGGTTAATGGTCTAGAGTAATTCTTTACGACTTCGGTCTTCTTAAGATCAACCTTAAAAACATCACTGAATACCACATGGACAAGAACAGCAATTTCCCCTAACCAAAACTTATATTTACTAAACATGGAAAACAATTTCTTCTCTCTCAAGGTCTAAAGAACTATCCTCATATGATCAATATGTTCTTGCTCATTTCGGGAATAAATCAGGATATCATCAATAAAGACCACCATAAAACAATTGAGGAATGGCTTGAATACCCAATTTATGAGATCCATATACATTGTCGAGGCATTGGTTAACCCAAATGACATCACTACAAATTCGAAATGCCCATACCGAATTCGGAAAGCTATTTTCGAAATATGACAATCCCTCACCTTCAACTAGTGGTAACCTAAACGAAGATTTATCTTAGAGAAGTGAGGGGCTCCTTGGAGGTGATCAAATAAATTATCTATTGTGGGCAATGGGTACTTATTCTTGATGGTCACTTTATTCAGCTACCAATAATCAATACACATTCGGAGTAATCCATCCTTCTTCCTCACAAACACAGGAGCACCCCACGGTGAAATATTTGGCCGGATAAAGCCTTTCTCCAACAAGTCCTTCAACTGATTCTTCAACTCCTTTAGTTCAGTCAGAGCCATTCGGAAGGAGATCTATACCAAAATCCACCTCACTTTCGGGAGAAATACCAGGTAAATCTTTGGGAAACATATCAGAAAACTCATTAACTACCGGAACCGACTCAAGAGTAGGAGACTCAGTTTCCATATCTCTGACTCTCACAATATGTTATATGCACCCCTTTCAAATCATCCTCCAGACTTTGAGGTAGCAAATAAATCGACCCCTAACTACAAAATCACTACCCGTCGATTCCAAAATAGGTTCATTAGGAATTTGGAATCTGACTTGCCTAGTCCTACAATCGACCGAGGCATATGACGCATGCAACCAATCCATCCCAAGAATAACATAAAAATCATACATCTCAAGCTCTACAAGATCACTGTGAAAGAATTTATGTAAGACTGAAACAGGATAACCCCGATATACCTTTTGAGCAAAAATAGACTCACCCACAAGAGTATAAACTGAATAAGGTTCCCTCAATGTTTCAGGATTCAAACCAAATTTAATAGCCAACAGAGGAGTCACAAAAGATAAATTTGCACCTAGATCAAGCAGAGCATAAGCATCAAAATCAAAGACCTTTAACATACGAGTAACAATATCTGGAGCTTTATCTACCTCCTATTGGGCATGAAGAGTATAAAACCTATTATTTCTGAGATCACCACCAACTTGAGCCTTTGGCTTCCCTCGACCACCTGGAGTCACTTGATCCTTCTTTGAGTTCTTTGGACAATCAACAACCTTTTGGTTCATGCTTCTACACTTGAAACAAGAACTCGAAATCTTTCAACATTCACCCAAATGAGTTCCCCCACACTGGACACAATGGGGATGTCGTGGTCCACTCCAAACTTGTGCCTTTTGGAGAGGCACCCTCGAGTTGCCAAACTTCATATTCAAACTTTGGCCTTCTTGGAATCGGCTATTTCCACCACTACTCCTAGAATTGGAGAACCCACCATCAAACTGGGCCCTCTGGGAATCGTTCACCCTCCTCTCCTTGAGCTTCTCTCCCTCAATCTATTCGACAAAAGTCCTAAGCCTAGAGATATCTATTTCTTGAATAAGCATAGAGGTGCAACATTCCTTTACCACTAAGTTAGAGACCCCAGAAATAAACTTGTGCATCCTTGCACAGGGATCCTTCACTAGCATGGGAGCATACTTTGAGATCTTGGTAAACTTGAGAGAATAGTCCCTCACCAACATGCTACCTTGCCCGAGGTTAATAAATTCAGTCATCTTAGCCTCCTGAAGTTCAATATGGAAGAAATGATCCAGAAAACAAACTTGAACTCTTTCCAATCAACCTTAACATCCACAATCCTCTCTACAAACCATTGATTGTACCACACCTGGGCTACATCCTTCAACTGATAAGTAGCCAATTCAGCCTTCTCTTCACAACTGACACCTATAACAGTCAACACTTTAGTGAGCTCATAAATAAACTCTTAGGCATCTCCGGTCCCTACAAGGTTAGATCATATAGACAAGAGTATGAGTTAGCACATATAATGCACTAAGTATGCAGGCATGCCATCCACATGAACATGAACTTACTACAAATCTAGATGGAGAGGGCACATATATGTATAGAAAGAATATATATAATCAAGGAAAGGTATTATACCAATATGCCATGAAGTTCCAGGATGCATGAATGCAAACCTACATATTCATAGTGGGGATGTGACATCAACCGACAACAAGGGAGACTAAGCGAGCTACTACTTGGAATTAGACTACTTGCCAGGTAGGTCCCAAGCCACCCTTAATAGAGGGTAACAAAATAAGTCATCCCATCTTTGGAGAAATCCTATGTTGGAATATGGTTTGATGGAAAGGAGTATGCACACTTGGAGATAGTCCACCCCGACTCCAATCCCTCGGTACTATGTCCTATCCCATAGAAATACATATACATATACAAACTTTCAAAATAGAGATTCAATACTTCAAATTCATACAATGCAGATTTCGGCTAAAAAGCCAAATCGTATTTCAAATCTTTCCATAATTAGGCTAAAAAGTCAAACAAGAGTTCAAGTGTCAAATCCAAGATCAATGCATAGGAATAGTTCATTCTAACATTACAATATGGTGTAAACACCCAAGATGCTCAAAGAGCCTTATCAAGATAGCATGTGATCACAATCTAGTCATATCCCATGTCTCACCAAGATCAAGTCAAGCAAAGTGGGTCAAAGCCCATATCAAGAGTTTTATCAAGTCAAGTCTCTATGCTCATGAATGCAAATGCATGAATTATCAATGAATAACACGAGTAACTGATATCAATATTTAAATCATCATAATAAAATAGATTGATAATTAAATCATAAGAAAACCACAATTAAAATCATAGATCATACTACCCATGCTTGAATGGAAGAATTAAAGGGACATGCATATTTAAATATTCATAAATTCAATGGAATTCAATAAATTAGGGCTTAATTCAGCTTAAAATAAATAATTAAACATATCCCATACTTTAATTTAATCAAATCATTCATAATTTAAAAGACCCATTTGCAAGGTAAGCTTAATTTCATGGAAATTGAAGAAGAAGAGTTTTGGGTCTTCATGGTTGAAAGGAGAACCATGAACCAATCCTACATAACTTGATCAATCAAGAAGAACAAGAAGAATTGAGCCTTCCCTTGATTCCCAAGCTTCTTAACCAATGGAACTTCGAGAGCAATTGAAAGAGATTGAGAAGATTTGAATTGAATGATAGTGAAAAGGGCTAAATCAGAAGTTTAGGAGGGTTTTAAAATGCTAAAACAACCTTAGGATTAGTTAAAAATTACAATTAAACCATTAATAAAACGAGGAAGAAAATTGGAACTGTCACTGAAAAGGTCCATTGCACGGACCTTGTAGTGACTCACGGTCCGTGAGCCTTGTCGTGAGATCTCACTTGATGACGAGCTTCAATCTAGAAATGGATAGGAAAATTTGAAATATCACCCACACGGTCAACTATATGGACTGTAAGGGTCCATATGGCCTGTGAGCTTCTCCTGTGAAGCTACACTTGGAACCAACTTTTCACACGAACATTCCATACTTAGAAAAATTCTCTTCTCGCAACCATACGGCTAGGTACACGAACCGTAAGGTGGTCTGTGGAGCCTCCCTTGGCCCGGAGCCTTGGCTTCTGGATGGTACACCACATGGATAGGTTCACGGTTCTTGAACCTCCACACAACCCGGGAACCTTACCTTCAAGACGACACTATTTCCAGAACGTTAACTTTATACATATAATCGATCCGTAGGCCAAGGGAATCCCAAAATACATCACCATGCCTCGTGAGAGGCCACACGCCTTTTCTCGTAGACCATGAGGCCACACAGGGCCCGTGAGGTAGTGCTTTAGCCAAAATCCCTCTTTCTTTTTCCAGATGCAACCCTGTGTAGGCAGTCTCATCGTAAAGTCCAAACTTCTACCTCCAAACTCCGAATTCAGTGAAACCAAGTGCGTTAGAAAGATAACTCAAAGAGATTTAATTTGATAGGTCGTAGCCTACACAATTCATCATGTACCAAGAGAGATGAGTATTTAAACTAAGTTCTCCCATAAGATGTCAAGAAAAACTTAACCCATGCGATTTCTTCAAAGACGGTCATACAAGAGAGACTCAGAAAAACTCAAAATCTAACCAAGATAGGTTCAGATCAGTCCTAAAATAATGTTACAAGGTTTGGAAATTTTTGGGTTGTTACAAAGTGACTTTTCTTCTCCACATTCATGCGTGTTTAGTGGTTTTTGCATTCCACATTCGTGGAATGGGCTTCGTGTTTGCGGAGCACATGTGCGTTGTACCATCTGTCAAGTTACTCTTCACGTTTGCAGTATGGGCTCAGTGATCATGGAGGTCATTTTCGATTGACACCTTTGCGTTTACGAGACCCACCCGTGATCGTAAAATGTTTTTGACACCTGAAAAGTATTAAACTCATAAAACTCCATTTTTGAATTTTCAAGCTTTTTAGGTGATTTTGAAGAAAGGTTTTCGATGATTATTGCTGGGTAAGTGTTTTTTACATTACATTAATCATTTTTCATGAGTGTTTTCTGATTTTATCTTGAATTTCATGATTTTGAATGTCCAAAATTGGGGATGTTTAGACTTTGATCTCAAAACATTAAATGGTGATTTCTCCTTCGATTTGAACTTCATTTTTGTGGAATTCTTACCCACTTGCTCCATTTTTCATTTAGAACTTGATTTTGAAGTCAATTTTCTAGATTTGGAAACTTTGAATATATTCTTTATTTTGACCTTTTTGCCCCTAAGACTAAACCATGCCAATATGGGTATAAAAATGCTCCTTTTGATGTGTAGTATCTGATTTTGATAGTTATTGAGTGGTTCAAGGATCGTTCAGACATTTGTGTTGATTGAAGGCTTGTCCAAATGTTATTTCGGCATCGAGGTAGGTTTTGTTAATCTTTTTGGGACTGGATTTAAGACATTGGACATGTGTATGTGGTAATTGTAAGATCTTCTTGATTCTTGAGTAATTGGATTAAAATGTTATAGTTGTGATGGAATTATGATTCCAGTTATGCTAAAAGTTAGGTAAATTGTGATCCTAATGATGAATCGAGATGGAATCTTGTAATATGAGATATCTTGGGCTAGTAGTGTGATATTAATTGGGTAACTATGTGGACATTTGATGGTTCTGGACATACTTGTGGGGATCATGGGTATATTTTTAGAGTATTTTGATGGCTTTCGGGACATCCTGAGGATTACCTGCATAACTTAAGAACTAGAATATTTTGGTTGGTTTTGTGATAATATGAGACTTGAGGGACTATTTTGGAGGTTAAGTGATAAAATTTAGGACATTTTCTTTTTGATATATTAGGGGCTTGTGAGACTATCTTAGGGACTTGTAGAGTTTGACTTCTTTGAAAGTTGGATTATAGATGATAGAGAGATGATGCAAGACTTGTTGAAGGTATTGAAATACTAGTTGGTATACTTGACCTAGCATTTATTAGGTTACGACTATTGTATCCAATTATCATTATATATATCATTATCACATCTTATGCTTGAATTATTGCATTGGCATGCACCTATTATATACTCCATTGTTGCATTGGTATGTACATATCTTATACTTGAATAGTTGCATTGGTATGCATATATATTGTACTTGAATTGTTCCATTGGTATGCATATATTATATACTCAATTATTGCAGTGGTGTGCACATATTAAATACTCTGTTGTTGTATTGGTATGCACACATCTTCATACTAATATTGTGGCATTGGCATGCACATTTCATAATTTTACAGTGTAATTGGCATACACATATTTTATATTATATATGTATTACTTGAGGCCAGCAATGCCTCGAGGTAATTCATCTTAAGGCCTGCGATGCCTTGAGATATTTCAGTACATGTCCTACGATGCCCCCGAGTTCTACCTTATTGCTTTAGTTTGGTAGAAGTGTATATCGGTCCTGCAATAGTCATGATTCCTCCTTATACATGGCCTGCTACGCCATTGCATCCATATATTTAATATGCACTGCATTGTTAATCGTACTTGCTATATTTATCGATTATTATGTGTATTTATATTGTGCTCTAACCTTTTTGGATGCAAGTTTTTGGATTCTTCATTATTACATGCTTGTTTTATTTCTCTAACTGAGTCGGTTGAACTTACTTGGTACATTTTGATGTACTCATCCCTACGTTGTTTCTACTCTGTAACTCGAGTACAGGGACCCCACTAGGGTAGTTGATATCATTCCACTAGACTTTACTTCTATCTACCTCAGGTCCTTGTGGTGAGGCTCCAATTTTGAGTCATAATGGATCCTTCAGACTTCCTTTTTTTTGTATCTCAGACTTTGTATTAGTCTTTTTCAAATGGCTTTATATCTTATTTTAAGACAGTTGTATTTACTCTTCCGTAGTGTTTAGATGCTCTTATACTCATGACTATAGGTTTTGGGGTATCTTATGTTATGTTATGATGATTTCCGCTTTATTTCACTCTTCTTTAGTCATGGTCCAATTTTGGGTAGTAACATGATCGATCTTAGGTGACTTGAAGATTGGAAGGACTACGTTGTTCCATGACGTTAACTACAGTGCTGCTTGGGAGGAAACCCAAGGCTGTTTAGTAAGTTTTCTTCTTAAATAACTGGTGGTGATTTTACATGTTTGAAAAGTGAAGAAATAGAAGTGGAAAAAAAAGGTTGCATGACGAACCAAATTGGCGGATCACCATGTTGAGATGATGATTGCCAATTTAACCCCATTTTGGGTCATCTAATGACTCGTGTAGTACTGAAAAATTATGCTGTAGAATGTGAAATTTGGTGGATTGCTGAATTTGATGAGTGATGGTCAATTTCATCGCGTTTTGAGGTAAATAAAAGGTTTGGTCTTTCTTGAAAAAGGCGGTCATAGGCCTATTCAGCGGAGTGGTTTGGCATTATCGAAACTCGCACCTGACCAACCAATTAAAGGCTTTTCAAATGACTTAACCTTTAACTCTCTATATTCTCTCCTGTTCACTTCATTGTAAGACAACCTTCCCTATAGTTTTTTTTTCTTGCCTTTTTCTATGAATTGAGTGCATTTCATAAACAACAATCTCATTTGGAAATCCTCATTGATAGTGCATCATCATAGAGGTATGTTTTGGTCCTTTGTTTTACTTTGTTTTTGAAGAATGATATGGGTCTATAAGGGCAGGATAAGGGTTTTCTGAGGTTGATAAACAAAGTATGTGGTAAATTCTTATTGAAAAAAATTTTGTTTTAGTGATTCTAAAACCCTATGATTTGGTTGTACTTGGTTTTTATGGGTTTTTCAATCTTTTGAGAAAATGTGAAGTCTATTGTGCACGTGTTCTAAGCTAGGGCTAGATTTGATTAATATGGTGCCCAAATATTGAATGATATAGCACATTCTCCCAATTTTGATCATGATATATTTTAAATAGCCTTTAGTTGGGATTTTGCCATGAACATGTGAATGCTTTGATTGAATATGCATGTTTATTGTGTTTGTAGCTATGGTTATAATGTGAAGGTAGAAAATTGATCTTTGAGCATATGTTGATGTGATAATAGTGGGGTAGTGTGTGATATTACCCTCGTTATTATGCAATTTGATAAAATTTTCAATTAGAGGATGTACGCCATGCCAATCAAATTCGGCAACAGTTATTTTGACCGCCAAAGTAGACTCAGTGATGCGCATCGTGTCACACACACCACTTTTTCTGAATGACTTTAAAGGTTGAGTTCTCTAACTTTCAGCTATGGTATTTTCCACCACAAAATCAATTCGGTGGAGCACCAAATTTGCACATCCATCGCCGAAAGTGACAGTGCTTGAAAGTATCTTCTTCTTATTCTTAATTTGGCATCTTACTCTCCTATGATTGATTCTTAGACATGTTTGAGCTTATTTTATAGATATGGGCAGGCTAAAGGAAATAGTTACTCATAAGGGATCCCGAGAAGCTAGGGGAGTCATTATACCCCCCGACCAGGAAGAGTAGGGATCCCAAAGACCTCATAGGGAGGTACAGGGAAAAGGTATGAGGAAATCGATCGAGCACAGGAAATCAGACAGTCATGATAAAGGGTCCCTCAACGTGACATGAACAACGTCTGAGAATGAGCAAGAGGGGTTAAAAACCCCAACACATGGGCCTTTTTCAGAGCCTAATCCCAAATGGCAATGAAGTGAGGCTAGGTCTAAAGCCCTACATGATCTTTTCTCGGGATATCTCAGAGAATCGAGGAGATAATAACTTTAAGACATTTAGAAAAGTTTCCAAACTTTGAAGGGTCATTTTACTTCGGCTCCGGTTTTGACCTTACCAAATGGTTTAGATGGGTTTGTGGTTTATTGTGATGCCTCCCGTATTGGTTTGGGTTGTGTGCTCATGCAACAT
>JBCEWC010007299.1:0-21624 GCA_038996855.1 Solanum aculeatissimum | reverse complement strand
ATTTAACTAGAACTCAGAATCCTATTTCTAATAAAAGAAGGACACATATTAGTTTCTTGTTTTCCAAGAAAAGTAGGCTTCCTTCTTCCTTTTGGATTTGGAGAGGTCCTCTATAAATAGGAGTTTTCCTAACCTAGAAAAAGGGGATTAAAAAAAAGAAAAAGAATATGTGTTTCTATACAATGCTTTCCCACCCAAGTATTGAGAAAGTTCAGATGTGAACTTGGGATCATTGTAGAAGACTACAAAACTGTAGTCTAACTTGTGGATTCGCTTGAAGGTATATGGTCACGCTTCAAGAGGTACTTATCTTATTAAATTTCATAAATTTTATGTGTTCTAGCATAATTAATGTGATCTAGCATAAACGTACGTGTTATCTATTATTCATGTAAGCAGTATGATCCCAATATGCTTCCGCTGCACATATAGTTTTCCAACAGTATAGACTCAGGAGCCACTGATCACATCTGCACTACTTTGCAAGGATTTCAAGAAACGCGCAAGCTGATTAGAGGTGAAATTAGTATTTTTCAAGCGGATGGCTCAAAAGCTCCAACTTTAGCATTAGTAAATCTTAGTATTTTTTTTGGTAGTTATAGAGTTTTAATTTTAAAAGACACATTATATGCACCTGCTATTGGAAAAAAATTGATTTCAGTTTCTAAAGTTTTGAGAGATGGTTATGATGTTAATTTTCTTAATAACAGTTGTGTTATTAGTTGTAATAAACATTTTATTTCTGTGGATTGATTGACTGATGATCTTTTTATGATTACTGTCTCTCTAAAACTGCAATAAACTAAAGAACTAAATAATGTCAACCTTTCAAGGAAAATAAAACGTTCTTCTAAATTTAATGAGACTTATTTATGTCACTTGCGTCTATGCCATGTAAATCTAGATAGGATTTCAAGGTTTGTTCGATGTGGACCTTTAGGTTCATTAAAAGTGGAGACACTACCAACATGTGAATCTTTTAGAAGAAAAATTGACTAAGAGACCTTTTCCCTAAAAAACAAAAGTGCCAATGATAAATTAGAGTTAATTCATTCTGATTTGTGTGCCTCGATGAGCATACAAGCAAGAGGTGGGTATGAGTATTTCGTGACTTTCTTTGATTACTATTCAAAATATGATATATTTCTTTGTTGCGTCGTAAGTCTAAATATTTTGAGAAATTCAAAGAATTTAAGGCAGTAACGTAGAAACAACATGTAAAATAAATCAAGTCACTGCGATCTGATCGTGGTTGCAAATACCTGTAATGACCCGTTAGGTCATTTTAAAAATAAATTCTCTCTCTTTCATAAAAGATTCTTTTTGTAAATTTAAATTGAAAGTTTTAGACTGTTCATTGATTTCAGTTATTTAGTTGACAAATAATTTTAGATAGTTAAGAAAAGTAATGTGAGGAAGAAAAAGAAAGAATAAAAGGAAGAGAAAAATTGTGATTTTCATTCCAAAATATCAAGGTAATTATTCTCGTCCTTTCTATTAAACTTTATACGATTATGAATAAATATTTAGGGTAAAACAATATACAATTTATGCTAAATTAAGAAAATATAGTCCTAGGATTCTTAAAATAAAATCTTGATTTGGGGGTCGAATAACGATCCATTTTAGCTGAAATTCGGCGTATGAGTTTATTGTATTATTGGCAAACATAATTTGAAAGAAAAATTTAAATTCGAGTTTTAGGGCACGAGGTGACTTTTTGACCCAATTTTTGAGCTAAAAATAATTATAGCAATATGGGTGTCATTGGATTCGTATTTCTTAAGTAGATTATGTATTTGAACAGATTGTGATCATCCAAAAATGTTATGAAAGATTCAAGTTCTGAAGTAATTGTGTGATTAATAAAGGCAAGTGGATTTCTCGACTCTTGTTAAGTGTATAGAATCGAATATTTTCTTATTGTTTGTTTTTGAGATTAATAGAGCCTTGTGATGGTTTGACTTGTTTTTATTGAATAATCCTGATGATGAAAAAGGAATAGTAAAAGGCAACATGTTTATATATTGATGTACGATACGTTGAGAATGAATTGAAAGATTTATTTATTTATTATTGATGTTGTATCATGATTGTGTTATTGTAAATTGTGCATTGTTAGAAAGATGATCATCTCCTCATTATTTATGTGAACATATCTAATTGCATTGATTTTGAGACAAGCTTATGACAAAGGTTTTGTGAATTGAGAAAAATAAGAAAATTAAAGAGGATGTACCATTTCAAGTGACATATCACACGCCACGATGGATACTATGATTCGAGGGTTGTGTCACACACTGCGATAGATACTATAATTTGAGGGTCATATCGCATGCTGCGATAAATACTATGATTCGAGGGTCATATCGCACGCAGCGACAGGTGCATGGACTAATAAGTCCCCCATAGGTCCCGATCTGAGAGACAGTGGGTGTGTATTATTAGGTCAGACATGCATCATTATACTTAACATTGCATTGCTTTGCATTACACATTTTTATCATTTATGAAGTTGTGACTGATCTTTTTTTTTATGGAACTTGTGATGAATGAACTTGATCCTTATGTTGTTGATCTATAATTATTGATATGTTGTTATTGAGCTATATACTATATACATTGTCAACTGTTAGATTGGGATGAGTTTATGAAAGTTGTAGTTGTAGAGGTTCCATTGGAGAGTTAGGAGTACCCGTATTCTTTATTACTTGACTTGCATTTAGGAGTTCGCTTGCTGGGTACCGTATGGTTAGTACTCACCCCTCACTTCTACATTTTCAGAGGTTATGCGCTTAGATTTTCGTGATACTCTCTCTTCTCTTCTTATCTGAGGCTTTCTATGAAGATTAGTGAGGTAGCTATTAGTCATCTCATCGAATCCTCCTCCTCCTATTTATGATATTGTTCTACTTTGGAGATAAATATCATTTGAGTCTTATATTTTGCTTTCAAATCTATTATAATACATTAAAGGCTTGTGCACGTGAAAATCATGTTTTGGGGTAATTTTTAATGAAGTTGACTTATATCCGCAGTTGAACTTTTATTTTTATTATGTTTTCACAGTATCAATATAATTAGATTTTAGGCTAACTTGTCTTGGTGGGATAATATGAGTGCTATCATATATATTTTTGGGTCATGACAGAAGGTATAAGAGCCCCAGGGTCATAGGTATTACGTATGTACAAGCTGAGTCTAGTAGAGTTTTGAGGATCAGTATGGAGACATCTATATTTATCTTCGAGAGACTATAAAGACTGTTAGAAAACTTTTTTTAATCTATTCTTTTTCCATCGTGCGTCCTTAATTTGGTGGGATTCTTATCGCTTTATTCCATTCCCTCAATTATAAAGATTTTCGTGTTTTGTTCTTTACATAAGTAGTTAGTGGGTTGTATACGGCTTGAATGTTAGATCTTGTACTAAAGTGTAAGTGATATACTTATAAAAATTAAAGTATTCGGTGATTAGAAAAGGTTAAGTAAGGTGATGACTTGATGATACACTTAGAGGATATTTGAGTGATGAGGTCAAACACTGAATTGAGGGATTTCATGAATGTGTTTTCCTTTTTGGGTTAGTTACGCAACAACACAAATAGTATTCATATGGTATATATGATATTAGAAATGATTCAATAATTAATGGTGGAATGTTAAATGGATATCTAGATAATAAATTATGTAAATCTATAAACTACTATTACTAAAGTTGTCATAATATGTATGGATTGCTTAGATAATGATAAGAATGATGTTGCACCAATTGAGGTCAGAATCTCTATTATGTTATCATAGATGGAGTGGATATCAGGGAGTGTCATGATACGACTATCACCACGATGCCGATGCTTACTTGGTTAGAGTTATGGAGTGTGTTACTTTTGCTAGCGACTGAATTTATGAAAGAATGTGTATTACTTAGGCTAGAGTTGTGATAAATTGGATTAGTTATTTGATGGGTAAAAGTATGTAGGCTAGTTTGTTACTACTTTCTTGGTAGGTATGGTGAGTTCTAGTGGTGGATCTAATGGACTTTCACTATATAGTATTAGTGGTATATGAAAATGGATATGTCGATCGTCAAGTGCGAATACTAACTACTTAAGAAGTTATTAGTGTATCACGGGCTCATTTAATAATATTTTAATATTGCATTCATATTTGAGAAATCAACTAGTTTGTTACTCTGGATGCTTGGGTTAAGCATTATTTATGAGAAAAGTCCCAAAGAGTATACTTATGAAAAGACAATTGAGAATTTTAGAATGAAAATCTATAGAAAATCGAGTTAGTCCTTTAGATTTGACCAATATAATAGGTTAGTTATCATATCAATAATGAGGTTAACCTTGAGATGGTAGCAACGACTATAGAGCATAATGATAATAAGAATTCATGATGGATTATGTTCAAGATGTAATCATATGTTAATGATTTTTGATTGAGTGAATTCAGTATGGTAAACACAATTTGCAGGTATCAAAAGTTATGTTTGCTACTATTTGATGAGTAACGTGATGATAAAAAAATAGAACGTGTTGAGATACTGCTTTAATAGAATTGAAAGGAGCTAGAGTCATAAATGAATAAATTAGTAAGATGTAGGAAGATTCACTCTGATGGTAAAGGTTTAAGATGTATCTTTCGAGAGAGTGGAGAATTAAATTTAGAGACATGTGGTTTCGTCTATTCTACTTTGATTATGGTGATAATATTACGTATCATTGATCCGAGTTAGAAAATTATTGGGTAATATTGAAAAACAATCTATATATGTGCAACTTGAATATGGTAATAAGCTCTTTTTGTGTTTTTGAGTGTGGTAATTAGAACACTGATTTTTTTATAAAGGATATGGTAAGGTCGATAGAGAGACGATCAATAATAAGTTAAGATAGATGAATTCATAAAGATCTTCATGGTATGAGTTAATGTTAACAGAAAAGGGAAATTGGGTTATATGATTAGATTTATAATCCAAGGTCTTCATAGTGAGTCTATGTTCATGGTAGAATGTGTTGTCAAGGTATGAATTGGTAAAGTATGAACTGATCGAATTGCATTGGATGTTGAACATTTGAAAGGACTTGTGCATGATTTGGATTGTAAAGTTAGTTTCTTTTAACTATTAAAGGACCTAAGGAAGGGTGTTACTTAGAGTTTTCGTTTACAGTATGAAAAAAAAATTCACGAGTTACTGGTTAAAGGAAATGATTGGTGGACAAGTTAGTTAAATGAATAAAAATCAAAATCTGAGAAAGGTAAAGGAATATGACATCTCGAATACATCTTTTGATCGAAGTTAAAGGTGATATGAATTTTCTCTTTTGAGTTCAAACATGATCATATAATGTGTTGCTAAGAAAACTTTGATACTAACAACAATTTGAGAGAATGGTAATTGACTAAAAATGGCTATGATGTTCTGTTAATATTAAGAGCGTTGTATTTGATGAAGTACTATGAGGAGTATATGGAGTTTGATAAATAAAGTATGTGTACGATTGTATTGGAGTCTAGACAGGTTGATTGTGAGTAGCTAAAAAAATATAATTAAAAAAAGAGATAGGGTCAGATGAATGAAAATGTTTGATAGGGGCACTATAAAAGGAGTATCTTGTATCAATCGACCTTGATTCCGTGTATTCTTCTATGACTACCTACTTTATTATGGGCATATTTTAGAGTATTACTCCCTATCTATTTCTACTTGTGTCTTCACTTTTATAGATGAATCCTTAGTGGTGGATCGGTTGAACCGATCCTGTAAGTTTCTCTTAGTAAGATAAGATGCTTGTGGAGACTTGATTATTTCAATTCTGACAGATTTAGTATTGTTTGGGATGGTTGAAATATACAAGTTATTCTACACGCATAACTTTGCTTTTGTGAATTTATAGAAGAGCTACCATAAATATTATAATGGTCCAACATTCATAAGATTCATCTCATTATTGAGATTATGTTCTAGGTATGTATGATTTAATGTGAGGCCTATTGGGTCTAGCTCTATCGCTCTTAAGTATTGTTTACAGTCACTGCTATGATCTAGTATTTTTGATAGTGTTGTTAGAGGTTCTATATGCTTGGGTGTATTGCTCGCCAAATGATTACTTGATTATTTCCTTTGTTGGGTTAGAAAAACTTGATTTTCCATGATGAGTATCAAATGTCTAAAGATCACATTTTTTAATTTAAGCTCGTGAAATGATTTGATTATGAGAATGAAATCTTAATAAGACCCATGATGGTTTGTGCATTCGGAGTATGCGATGGTTGAATTAAATTTATTTTTGATTATGATCGATATTGATTTAGTATTTTATCATCGTTATGTGAGAAGAGATTCATCCTAATTGTCGAGTTATGGTCGAGTGGATTGTTATTCAGATTGGGTTTATGGGTTAGTCAATTGCTTGAAAATCACTTTTTATTTGTAAATTTGTCAAGGTTTAATTAGAAAGTTTAGTTCTTAATGATTAATTTTGATGGAATGACCGTAAAGAGGAGCTTATTTGGAGAGATGAATACTGACTTTGAAAGATTATAATTCAGGCTTTTGGTGAAGCCGATTATTCTTCCTTCTCTTTCTTTATGTTCGAGGATGAACATGATTTTCAGTGTTGGATAATGAATGACCCATGAGGTCATTTTTAAAAATAATCCTCTCTCTTTCGTAAAATATCCTTTTTGAAAATTTAAATTGAAAAATTTGGACTATTCAGTAATTACGGTTATTGTCACGATTCGAGAGTAGGGTCTAGGAGTGACATGACAAATGGGGGCCCGAGAGTCCCCAAAAAGCCCTCATAGCATACATTCACACATCATTAATTTGGAATCACATAAATATACATTAAACACATAGATCTAGGGGCAGGAAAGTGTGACTCACTCTGTGGGGATATCATAGAGATAGGGATATACATGGATTCACATAGATCATAGCATTTAAAACAAAGGGACGGGAAAGGAGAACTCAAGCTATGGGGTATCATAGGACTTAGGATTTCCCATAACATCACATATCACATAATCATACCATCCATGAATAATATGTAACCATAAAATCTCAAAAAAAATAAACATAGCATAATCCTTACGGGAGTCTACAAAATGTCAAAAAATGCCTCTAGTCTACAATAGGTCAGGGGCCATGAAACTCCCCGAGCTCACCCTCAAAGTAAAGAAATAGACATCATAATCATAATAGATAGACAGATGTCGACTTGTCCTTAGATGATAGGACTCACCACAAGCAACTCTGAGTCAATCAACTAGCCGTTAAGAGGTGGAAGGTGATAGTCTCCAGTCCCTACATAGATAGATCATTTAGGCAAAATATTATGCGTTAGTACATTTGAATGTACTAAGTATGCGGGAATGAAATGCACATAAACATGAAAATCCTGCAAATCAATGTTAGATGACAAGGGCACATATATATAGAAAAAGGTATATAAGATAGGATATAATATCATTATGCCAAGAAATCCACGATGCATGAATACAAAAGTAATTTAGCCATAGCAGGGATATGACCTCAACCGACACAAGATAAGACCAAGCGAGCTACAACTTGGAATCTTCGATGTTTACCCTATACCCAAGAAAAAGGTAGACTACTTGCCAGGTAGTTCCCATCCCTCAAAAAGGGGAATAAACCATCCATAAAAAGGAGAATAACCATCCCTAAAAAGGGGAATAACCATCCCTCAAAGAGGAGAATAAAACCTATGTTAGCACATAGTTATGAGAAAGGAGACTTTACATAAGGACCTCTTAGGTCACGTCCCCACCCCCACCCCCAATCTCATTCGGTGCTAAGCCATCATCTCACAGGAATACATATATATATATACGTGCTTTCATAAAAGAGGATAAGTTTTTCAAATCATAACGATGATACTTAGGCTTAAAAGCCAACATACTTCATAATCATGCTTTCTTGGGCTAAAAACCCAAACAATAGTTCATATCATACTTTCATGAATACATGCATAAGAGAAGCTCCTTACTCATATCATAATGGTGTAAACACCCATAATTTCTCAAAGAGCCATAATCATAGACATTTATGTGATCACATTCTTGTCATAATCCATACTTGTTCAAAATTGTAGTCATAATCTCAATTGGGCTTACCCATGTCAAATACTTCATAAAATCCAATGGTCATGTATGTAAATGCAATGAATAATGATGAAATAACATGGGAAATTAGGATTCATATTTTAAAGTGCATAACAAGGTAAACTCATTCTTAAAACGCAAGGAGATTCACAATTAAAACATAATTTAAGCTACCCATGCATAGGTTCAAAGTTTAAAGGGATATGCACATGTAAACCTTCATAAATTTCATGCAATACAATATAATAGGACTCAAATCATGTTAGAACCATTAATTAAATACAACCCATAGCTCAATTTAATTAAATCAACAATAATTTTAAAAATCCATATTTAAAGTAAGCTCATTTTCATAAAATCAAGTGAAAAAAACATTTGGGGCTTCATGGTTGACCGGAGCCATGAATAAACTCCCACATACCTTTGATTACCAAGAATATTGGAGAAGAAATTGATTAAAGAATAAGGCCCCTTTGAATTTCCAAGTTGAATCTTCAAGCCTCACTTGAGAGGAGAGTTTAGGAGAGAGTATTTAAATTTATAAGTTTAATGAATTGAGTTGAATGAGAATGGAGGAGTATTGGTGAGTTTAGATGCTTAGGAGGGGTTAGAAAGTCTAAAACGACCTTAGAAAATCACCAAAATTACAAATGAACCATTAATGAAACGGAACAAAAAAAGAGTCTAGGTGGCCATGAAGGGGCCAAACGGTTCGTGCAATGGCTCACAAACCGTGTACTGGTCCGTGGTCCTACACTTGGTAAAAATTCCAACTAAGTCTGGTTCCCATGGAAGGCTACATGGATCATTAAGCATTAAACGGGCTGTGAGGGCTTCCATCTAGTTTACGCGAGTTCCATAATGTTAACCTTTTACTTAGAAACATTCCTTAAGTTGAGACCTTCACGAAACACTTTACCATGACCCATGTTAGGGACCACGAGACCTCCATATGAACCATAAAAGGCTTTACGACCCGTATAGGGTCTCCTGGTGTCATGCCTGGGCAAACTTTCTAGCACAAATCCTTGCCCAGGCAGCTTTATGAAGAAGTGCATAATTTCTTTTTACGAAATCAGAATCAAGTGAAACCAGATGCGTTGGAAATATAACTCAAAGAGATTCAATTTGATAGGTCATAGGCCACCTAGTTCTTCTTATGTTATGAGATATAACCATTCAAATTTGACTATTCCAAAGGTTCTTAAGTAAAACTTAACCAATGCAATTCTCTTGAACATGGCCACATAAGAGAGACTCATGGTGATCATTAACCACTAAAAATGAGCTCAAAATTAGTGTACACTACATCAACAAAGATTTTCCAATGACTTGGTACTTACATCATCTCCCCCTTGGGAATATTCGTCCTCGAATGGGATAGAACAAGGCTTGAAAAGCTTGACCTAATCAAGAATCATATAACATGAAGACACATTACAAAACTCATTATTTAAAAATCATGAAATCATCAAAACTCATGCCAAAACATCTTTTAAATCATTTTCGTACACATGTATGCATGTCATGGCATGAAACTCAAGAGTTTAAAGAATTAGGACCACATAGATTAGAAAGAGTTTAGTACCTTAGGATATAGTAGATTGGAAGAGATAGGGATATTTCCTCATCATGTTCAACTCCGCTTCCCAAGTAGAAATATCCACATGTCGATTTCTCCAAAGCACTTTAACTGATACCACATCCTTGTTGTGAAACCGCTTCACTTGTCTATCCAAAATTTCAATTGGTACTTCTTCATAAGTCAAGTTCTCCTCAACCTCAACACCCTCCAAAGGTACAATTGAACTAGGATAACCAACCAACTTCCTCAACATAGACATATGGAATACCAGGTGGATAGAACTCATATCCAAATGCAAATCCAATCTATAAGCCACATTACCCATCCGCTCAACAATCTTATATGGGACAACATACCGGGGTCTTAACTTGCCCCTCTTACCAAAACACATTATACCCTTCATGGGTGAAACCTTAACATAACCCAATCACTAACACAAAACTCAAGGTCTCTCTTCCTAATATCCGAATATGACTTTTGGTAACTTTGAGCTATTTTTTCAACCTTTCTCTAATCAACTTCACCTTTTCCATGGCCTTAATCACCAAATCCAGCCCTATTAAATCCATTTCACCTAACTCAAACCATCCCATCGGGGACCTACACTTTTTCCCATATAGAGTTTCAAACGATGCCATACCAATGCGAGCATGAAAACTATTGTTGTAAGAAAACTCAATACGCGGTAGATGGTCATCTCAATTTCCCTTGAATTTCAATACACATGCCCTCAACATATCCTCCAAAGTTTCAATTGTCCTCTTGGCTTTCCCATCAATTTGAGAATGAAAAGCGATACTCAATTTCACCTTAGTGCCAAACCCTCTTTGAAGCAATTTCCAAAAGTGAGAAGTATATTGGGTATCATGATCAGATATAATAGACATAGGCACACCATGCAATCTAACCAATTCTCAAATATAAACCTTGCATAATCCTCGATATTGAAAGTAGTCTTGAGCGGTAAGAAATGAGCCAATTTGGTCATCTGATCAACAATAACCCAAATAGAATCAAATTGCTTTCGAGTACGTGGCAAACTAACCACAAAATCCATATTTACATCTTCCCACTTCCAAGTAGGAATCTCAATATCTTGAGCCAAACCACCGGGCCTTTGATGTTCCACTTTCACTTGTTGACAATTAGGGCACTCGAATAAGAACTTTTCTTTGTCTTTCTTTATACCATGCCACCAATAAACTTCTCTCAAATCTCAATATATTTTGGTAGATCCCGGATATATAGAGTAATAAGAATTATGAGCTTTTCTCATAATCACCTCTCTAAGGCCATCAATATCGGGAACACACAATCGATCTTGATACCGAAACACACCATCTCCCCCTCGATGACCAACTTCTTCAACTCTGCCAAAGTGGGATCTAGATCTTGCTTTTCCTTGACATCAACAATCGTAGAAGACTTAGCCCCATTATGAACATGAATTCCACCATCATAGGATTCAACCAATCTAACACCCAACCTAGAGAAATGATGAAAATCCTTGATTATCTCTTTCTTTCCTTCATCAACTTGGGCCACACTTCCCATAGACAGCCTACTGAGAGCATCAACCATAATATTAGCCTTGTCGGGATGATATAAAACACTTATATCGTAGTCCTTAAGTATCTTTAAGATCTCTTTGGGTGAAAATGTATTGAAAACTCTTGTGATCAATGAAAATATCAACATGAACCCCATATAAATACTTTCTCCAAATCTTCAAAGCAAACACCATAACCGCTAACTCAAGATCATGGGTTGGGTAATTCTGTTCATGCACTTTCAGTTTCCTTGATGCATAAGTGATCACCTTACCATGTTGCATGAGCACACAACCTAAACCGTTCTGAGAAGCGTCATAATACACCACTAACCTATCTAAGCTATCCAGTAGAGTCAAAATAAGAGCTGATGTGAGTCGATCCTTTAAGGTCTATAAACTCTTCTCACACTCATATGACCATACAAACTTGACCTTCTTCTGAGTCAACTTAGTCAATGGGGATGCGATGGATGAAAATACTTGAACAAAAATTTGATAATAACTAGCCCAACCATGAAAACTCTGAATATCAGAAGGATTCAACGGTCTAGGCCAATTCTTCACGGCCTCACTCTTCTTTAGGTCAACTTTAATTCGATCACCGGACACCACATGACCAAGGAAGACTACTTTACCCAACCAGAACTCACATTTACTGAACTTGGCAAATAATTGCTTCTCTCTTAAAGTCTGAAAAACCAACCTCAAATGATCCATATGTTCCCGCTCACTTTGGGAGTAAATAAGAATATTATCAATAAAGACAATCATAAAACTATCAATAAAAGTCTTAAACACCTAATTCATGAGGTCCATAAACACAGTTGGAGTATTAGTCAAACCAAATGACATCACCACGAATTCAAAATGCCCATACCTAGTCTGGAAAGTGGTTTTGGGATTATCACACTCCCAAACCCTTAACTGATGGTAATTGGAGCGGAGGCCAATCTTAGAGAAATGAGTAGCTCCCTTCAATTGGTCAAAAAATTCATCGATCCTTGGTAACAAATATTTATTCTTGATAGTCACTTTATTCAACTGTCGATAATCAATACACATCTGAAGTGACCTATCCTTCTTTCTTACAAATAATATAGAAGCACCCCAAGGAAAAATCCTTGGCCTGATAAAACCCTTCTCCAAAAGAGTCCTTCAACTCCTTCAGTTCACCCTGAGCCATACAATAAGGAGGAATGAAAATAGGTTGAGTATCCGGAAAGAGATCTATGCCACAATCCACTTCCCTTTCGGGAGGAACACCAGGAAAATCTTTACAAAAAACATCCAGAAACTCATTAACCACCAGAACTGACTCAAGAGTAGGTAACTCAGATTCCACATCTCTAACCCTCACAATATGATAGATACACCCCTTAAAAATCATCCTCCAAACCTTGAGATAGGAAATAAATTGACCTTTAACAACAAAGTCACTACCATCCTATTCTAAAATAGGCTTATTCAGAAATTAAAACTTTACCTTTCGGGTTCTACAATCAATAGAGGCATACGCATCATACAATCAATCCATCCCAAGAATAATATGAAAATCAAATATCTCAAGTTCTACAAGATCACCAGGTAGGACTTTATACAAGACTGAAACAGGACAAACCCGATAGACTCTTCAGGTAATAATAGACTCACCCACAGGAGTATAAACTAAGTATGGCTCCCTCAAAATGTTAGGACTCAAAGCAAACTTAACAACCAATAGAGGAGTCACAAAAATAAATTAGAACCTAGATCAAGCAAAGCATAAATATAAAAATCAAATACTTTTATCATACCAGTCACCACATCCAGAGTCTCTTCTACCTCCTGTCTAGCATGAAGAGAATAGAATCTGTTGTTTTTAGGAGTATCACCTGCCTGACCCTTTTGTTGGTCTTGAGTATCGGGAACCATTTGACCCTTCCACGGGTTCTTAGGATAGTCAACAACCTTGTGGTCCAAACTACCACACCCGAAGCAAATACTTGAAGCCTTCCTGCACTCTCCCAAGTAATTTCTTTCACACTTGCCACTCCAAGGGAACACTGGCCCACCCCCAACCTGTGCCTTAGGAGTAATCACTCTAGCATTGGCAACCCTTGCACTATATCCTTAGCCCTAATGAAAGTGAGCATTTCCACCACCACTCCTAGAGTTGGAGAATCCACCATCATAATGAGCCCTTTTAGCATCATTCACATTTCTTTCTTTGAGCTACTCCCATTCAATCTATTTAACATAAATCATGAACCTGGAGATGTCCATATCCTGAATAAGCATAGCCGTACGACACTCTTTCACAACCAAGTAAGAGATCCTAGAAATAAACTTGTGCCTTCTTGCATGGGGGTTAGCCACTAGCATAAGAACATACTTTGAGAGCTTTGTGAACTTGAGGGAATAGTCCTTTACAATCTTGTCACCTTATTTGAGATTAATAAACTCTGTCATCTTAATTTCCAGAGGACTCACTTGGGTAATATCTGTCACCCTAGCAATCAGAGTCTAAACTTAAGGAGGAGGATTGGCTTGCCTCACTTGGTTGGCCATGGCTAGAACTAGCATAACAAAATTAGCACGAAGCTTATTAGGAGTGAATGACTCCCTCATAGGATCTTGAGGGATTAGTTCCTCATTAACTGGGGTTTGCGTAGGTGATGAGTCACGAAAATGCATCTCTGATAATGCTTTTTAATTGGAATTTTCATGAGTTCTCAAGTAAAATTGTGTGTTTTAATGTTGCGTTTAGTGTTATTTTCACGAAATCAGGTTGAGGCATGGATATAGTCAGAAAAAGAGTAGAAAATGCAAATACTGATGCTTCCATGCTCACACAGGCACCTACACGGGCTGTGTAAGCCTACACGGGTCGTTTGAGGAGCCGTGTATGGTGGTAGTTAGCACCACAGGCCAAGGCAAGCTGAAAGTGGCTAAGTGAGGCCTCACGGGTCATGTTCAATTGCATGGACCGTGGAGCTAACCATGCAATGAGGCAGAATGTCCACCGGTAGTTGCTCAGGAAAGGTTATCTAAATGAGATCTTACGGGACACTTCATGGGCCGTGGTATGGTTCACGGGTCATTGTTCTATTCGTGAGATAAGGCAAAAAGTTTGAGCTGAGAGAGCAACAAAAATTGTACCAAGTGAAACCACACGAGACCCAATACGAGTCGTGTGGATGCTCACGAGCCATATAGCCAGTCATGAAGGGAGGCGGAAACGCTGCCCATGAATGCACAAAAATTGACGCCAAGGGAGGCCACACGATACCTTTCACGAGCCATATGGATTTACACGGATCCTTACCTCTTCCGTGGTGAGAGGCAGAGACTTTTGTTGAAACAGGGCAAGAAATATTGCCAAGTAAAGACTCACGGACAGATACATGGACCGTTAAGTTGCACATGGTCCGTGTAGTTGTTGTCGTTCATGTTGAAGCCTAGATGTCCTATTTTAGTTTGGATTAGGTTTTAGGTCACATATATATATGTTTTTAGGTCATTTGTGAGTATTATTGACTGCTGGACACGGTATACTTGAGAGAACTTCATCGTTTAAGGTACTTTTATCAAATTTGTAACTTTCCATCAATTCAGTTGTAAATTCACTGCGTATTCAATTGTAAGTATCAATCATGATTTGTTTATCTTATTGTAATTCAATTTCTTTAATGATGCTAGGCTAAATCCACGACCAGGATTGTGGGAACCATAATAACCAAATAAGATAGGCAAATTTAGGGCAAACATCGAGAATGATCGTCATATGCATCATAGGATGTCTTCAATTTAATCTAAACCTTAATGAGTCAATGGTTTAGGGTAACCCTGCATTCACTGCATGCCCGAGAGGGATGTAGTGATTAGGAAAAATATCCTGTGAAAGAATTTGGGGTTATTAACCTAGTCCAAGTGCTCGAGACCGAGAGGTGAGAGTATCCCGGGGTTTAAAGCAAGGGTAAAACCTTTTGAGATTGGAAGGTGAGGAATGATATACACCTAAGAGGGACTAGAAGGTGAATTAGGTGTTAACTATTTGCTTACTCTGTGTATGTGATCACTATCGTAGAAGCCCTAAGTTTGAACATTGGAACTGGTATCATGGGGACCGCAAACCTAGTCTAGCAATATATTGTTGAATTCCAGTAGTCACTTTAGAGAGTTAATTAGTAGAATAAGCTTGATAATTAGTTTTCATATTGTTACAAATCCCCCATTTTCATTATGCATTTTTATACTGGAAATAGTAATTGCACGTGAGAATAAGTGCTAGTAGCTTTATTTTCACGCATTCCCTGTGGGATCGATCCCAACTCTTGTTGGGTTCTATATTTGATCAACGATCGCTTTTCACATCGTTTAAGGTATAAATTTAGGCGTATCAAATTTTGGCGCCATTGCCAGGGATTACGGCGAAGATATAGTCTATTAGTGCTAATTTCAGTGTAATTCTATTTCTTGATTTTATTTTTTACTTTTTTGTTAGTACTGAAGGAGACATTTAGTGCATGCCCACCACTTATAGTAAGAGTGATCCACTAATCACCTACTACCCAGAGCTATAGAGATCCATTCGAAGAATGAATACACAAGAGCGTGACGCTCAAAGGCAACGTGAGTTGGCCTTAAATGTGGAGAATAAAGGCAACGATAGGATGGGTATTCATGATCTTGATGGGGAGAGATTAAAACCTGTGGTCCCTCCTCGACATCACGTAGGGGTTAGACCACCTGCCCCTCTGCAGCCCCCTGTCCCACAATAACCACGCGTAAGATACGATGAGGAAGATGGCACTGGGGCTACTGGGTAAATTGTCTTGCCGCCACTGCCTGCTGGTGTAAAGTTCACGATCACCAGCATGATACTTCAGATGCTCTCGTTGAAGGGTTTGTTCACAGGGCAACGACATGAGGACACCAACCAACATCTTATGAATTTTGTCTCCACCTGTCAGTCATCTAAAATTCTGGGGGTTAATGAGCACGCTATCCGATTGAGGTTATTCCCATTATCTCTTTCTGGGGAGGCATCAAAGTGGCCGAATGAACTCCCATATGACTCTATTCACATATGAGGTGAATTAAAAGAGGCATTCTTAGAGAGATTCTTCCCAGTGTCCACAAAGCTAAAGTTGAAGGATGAGGTTGGGTCGCACAGACAGTTACTAACAGAGGCTTTATATGAGACTTGGGAGTGGTTCAGACAGAAGATTATGCAATGCCTGAACCATAACCTCACAGATGAGCACTTGAAGGAGGTTTTCTACAGGTCATGCAATTTTGTTACTAAGTCAATTATTGATGTGGCTTGTGGGGGTTCGTATATGGACAAAACTTTTCCTGATATTGTAGTCATCTTGGATCAAGCAGCTAAGAACAACAGGGCCTGGTATATGAGGGATGACGATTGTTCAGGGTTCCTCATTGCGATAAGTGTAGAACAACGCAAGAAAGAAGAGGAACGAGATCAAGACATGGCTCATATGCAAACCCAGATGGATTTGCTGACAAAGAAGCTGTTAAGTGGAAGTTTGGAAAAAGTGAAAACAGTAGATATGGCACCCAGGTACGATGATGCAGGGTTCTAGTATGATGAAAAGGCAAAGTTGTTGAACAGTCAGGGGGGTTTTCGTACATTCAACTCCAGAAATCAAGGTCAGAACTTTGGATGAGAGAATTACTATGATTTTCCTGTGGCTAGATATACTGGTAACTGGAAGAATAGGGACAACTATAAAAAAGATTGGATGAATAGAGAACGCCCGAACAATAGGAGTGGCCCCTCGAAGTTTGAAAGAAATGATGGCTAAAGTGCTCGACAAGGTGGAAACTACAAAATGTGGGGTGAGGGACATGTGTGGTAAAATCTCTAATATTCATCAGTTAGTGGATTCTCACTTTACTTCTATTAAGCAACTAGAGAAGAAAATGGGCCAGTTGTCAGTGTCACTAAATCAAAGAAAGGTTAGGGCCCTTCCTAGTGATTCTATCCAGAACCCTAAAAATGATGGTCACTGCATGACTGTGACCACAAGAAGTGGGAAAGTACTCCTTGATCCAGTTCTAGCCAAAGATGATAGGGCAGTTCAGGAAAGTAGCAATGCTGTTAACACCAGTGCACACCAGACTGATGAGATAGTTGAGGAAGCAGCCGTGACACCTAATGATACTGAGAGTGTTAAGGACCCAAGTGGGTCTGACAAACCAGAGCCAACACCCCTGCCAGAGGTTCCTAAGCTGCCACCACCATTTCCACAGAGGTTGAAGAAGAAGGCAGACAATGGAAAGTTCCAAAATTATTTGGAGATGTTAAATGAGCGGTCAATCAACATACCCTTAGTAGAAGCACTAGAACAGATGTCATGCTATGCCAAGTTTATGAAGGACTTGGTAACGAAGAAGCGGACTATCACATCCAAGTCGGCAGGAAACCTCAACCATTGTAGTGCAATTGCTACGAGATCGCTAGTTGAGAAAAAGAAGGATCTTGGAGCATTCACTATTTAATGCACAATAGGAGCTTTTTATTTTGCACAGGCTCTTTGCAACTTAGGGGCTAATATAGATCTGATGTCGCTAGCAGTATACTGGCAGTTAGGCTTGGGAGCCACCAAACTCATGACTCTGCGGCTACTCATGGCAGACAGGCCAGTCAAGCGGCCCATGGGAATCCTATGCGACATGTTGGTCAAGGTGGGAAGGTTCATTTTTCCTGTAAATTTTGTTATTTTGGACTGCCAGATCAATTTTGAGGTTTCCATCATCTTGTGAAGACCAGTTTTAGCTATTGGCAGAGCATTGGTAGATGTGGAACGTGGTGAGCTGACCTTCAGATTGAACTTAGAGGAGGTCAAATTCAATGTATGCGCATCTATGAAATGGTCCAGAGAAATGTCGATGATATCGGTCATCACGTAGAGGAGACTTACTTTTCTGAGGTCCCAATGGAGGAAGAAATGAGTGTAGATGAGCTAGCTGCTGTAATCATGAATTTTTTAGATGATGGTGTGAATGATTATAAAGGTACGATACAATTGTTGCAAGGCAGGGGAACCAGACCCTATGTGCCAAGAAAGCCGGATCTAGGTTTACAGAATAGACCATCCTCACCTGCTAAGCCTTCTGTTGAGGAACCTCTAATAATGGAGCTCAAAGAACTTCTGCAACACTTAAGGTATGCTTTTCTTGGTGATAATAACACTTTACCTGTGATTATGGCTACAAATTTGCAGGAAATATAGATGATGTCATTGCTGAGGGTCTTGTAGAAGTTCAATAAGGCCATTGGTTTGTCCATTGCTAACATTGTGGGGATTCGCCAGACATATGCACTCACAAGATTAAGTTAGAAGACAATTCTGTACCTAACATCGAGCATCAACGCAGGTTTAACCCGGCCATGCAGGAGGTTGTGAAAAAAAAGATCATTAAGTGGTTAGATGCTGGGGTCATATACCCAATTTCAGACAGTCAGTGGGTCAGCCCAGTACATTGTGTACCCAAGAAAAGGGGTATGACAGTCATCGCCAATGATAAGAATGAGTTGGTCCCGTCACGTCCTGTAACTGGCTGGCGGGTCTGCATGGACTATAGAAAATTGAACAAATGGACCTTGACGGACTACTTTACCATGCCCTTCATGGACCAAATGTTACATCGGTTAGCAGGCAGAGGATGGTACTATTTCCTGGAAAGGTATTCAGGGTATAATCAGATATCGATAGCGCCCGAGGATCAAGAGAAGACTACCTTCACTTGTCCATATGGGATGTTCGCCTTTAGACGGATATCATTTGGGTTGTGTAACGCCCCAACTAATTTTCAACAATGCATGATATCTATCTTCTTAGACATGGTTGAGGATACCCTTGAGGTATTCATAGATAATTTCTCCATGGTGGTGAGTCATTTGACGAATGTCTTGTTAACCTAAGCAGGGCTCTACAACATTGTGAGGAGGCGAACCTAGTCTTGAACTGGGAAAAATGCCATTTCATGGTCAAGGAGGGGATAGTCCTTGGCTACAAGATCTCAAAAATAGGCATAGAGGTAGATAAGGCAAAGATTGAAGTTATTGAAAAGATGTCGCCGCCTATCTCAATGAAAAGAGTTAGAAGTTTTCTAGGGCATGCAGAATTCTACCGCCGGTTCATAAAAGACTTTTCAAGATTGCACATCCGTTGTGTAAGCTGTTGGAAAAATATGCCAATTTCCAATTTGATGAAAGTTGCAGGCTGACTTTGAAGCAAAAACTGATTACTGCGCCTGTGGTTGTGGCTCCTGACTAGTCAACTCCGTTTGAAATTATATGTGATGCAAGTGGAAATATTATGGGAGTTGTGCTGAGTCAGAAGCACAATAAGATCTTAAACCCTCTTTACTATGCCAACAAGACCCTGAATGAAGCCCAGAGAAACTACACCGTAACTGAACAAGAATTGTTGGCAGTGGTCTATGCTTTCAACAAGTTTTGGGCCTACCTCTTGGGTACCAAGGTAATTATGTATACTGACCATGAAACATTGAGGTATCTTATGGCCAAGAAGGATGCCAAATCAAGACTAATCCGGTGGGTCCTACTATTGCAAGAGTTCAATTTTAAGGTTCAAGACAGAAAAGGGACCGAGAACCAAGTTGCATATCATCTATCTCACCTGGAGGATAAGTCAAAGGGGAATGATTGGTTAACAATCAATGATTTATTTCCCGATGAGTAGGTACTAGCCTCTTTTGTTGATCTAATTCCATGGTATGGTGATTATGCTAACTATCTGGTGAGTGACCTCATGCTTGAAGACTTAACCTCTCACCAGAGAAAAACGTTTCTCTATGATGTGCGCAGGTACTTCTAGGATGAACCATTCTTGGTCCAAACATGCGCTGATGGGATCATTCGGAGGTGCATCCCTGAAGAAGAGATGTTGAGCATAATGGAAGCATGTCAAGCTTCTCCCGTGGGGGGCACCACAGTAGTGCTAGGATAGCTAAAAAGATACTCCAATGTGGATAATACTGGCCCACTCTTTACAAGGATACTCATGACCTAGTGCAGGGATTGGATCAATGTCAGTGGCAAGGTAATATCTCTAGGCACCAGAAGATGCCATGGACTCCTATTCTGGAGGTTGAAATCATTGCGTCTGGGGTATTGACTTCATGAGCCCCTTTGTGAGCTCTTATGGCATGAAGTATATCTTAGTGGCAGTTGACTGTGTCTCAAAGTGGGTGGAAGCAGTAGCGATGCAAAACAATGAGAGTAAGAACGTAGCCAGTTTCTAAGGCGCAATATCTTCTCTAGATTTGGGACTCTCAAAACTATCATTAGTGATGGGGGGACCCATTTTTGTAACAAGATCTTTTGTGCGGTACTAGCTAATTATAGAGTCAAAGAGCATAGGGTCGCCACACCCTACCATCCACAGACTAGTGGCCAAGTTGAAGTGTCGAATAGAGAAATCAAAGAGATCCTATCCAAGTCTGTAAATGCTTTCAGGACTGATTGGTCAAGGAAACTCGATGATGCGCTGTGGGCCTACCGCACAGCCTACAAAACCCCTATCGATATGTCTCCATACCAATTGGTGTTTGGTAAGGCTTGTCACGTACCCATGGAGCTAGAGCATAAGGCATTGTGGGCCTTAAAACATTTGAATATGAATTTAGAGGAAGCCGCAGATATGAGATTCGACCAAATCAATGAATGTGATGAGGTGCGTCTGCAAGCGTACGATAGTGCTGAACTGTACAAGGCCAGGATGAAGGCCCAACATGATAGACATATCACACCACATAATTTTAATGTGGGCGACAAGGTGTTGCTTTATAATTCTCGGTTGCGGCTGTTTTCAGGTAAGCTAAAGTCAAGATGGGCTGGCCCATACAAGGCTGTTCAATTTTTCCCCCTTGGTGCATTGGCGTTAGAAGCTAAGAATGAGCACCGGTTAAAGGTTAATGGCCAAAGGGTCAAGAAATATTTGGGTGCTGTTCTTGAAGCCTCCGTGGTGGAGGTAGTGCACCTTGATGAAGTTTGAGTAGTCAAGGAGCCGCGTCATGCCGCGACGTAAAATCAAACGCTTCATGGGAGAAAATGTGGGAACCCTCGTGAGAGGATATCACTACTGTAAATTCTAGGCTTACGTAATAATTGCAAAAAATTAACAGTTTAATACGCGACATATTAATCATAATTGAATAATGAATTTATAATAATTTAAACCAGTTTTTGGCGTAAGCACCTTCCAAAATAATTTAAACCAATATCTTGCAAGATTACTTTTTCTACATTACCCATACTACTACAGTACATGCTATAAATTATTACCATGTTAAAATACCGAGACATAAAACTTA